>BSBK01003026.1:322500-415000 GCA_027943335.1 Chamaecyparis obtusa
ATCAGAATTTGGTTAAGTATGGAAGATTGGACAGTTAGCAGAGCACCAGATGAACAGAACATCAGGGCATGTGCGTATGGCCGAGCTATGGCATGCACCCTTGAAGATAAGATTCTGAGTATTTTATCATGCTAAGTCTAAGAGCGCATGATCATATCAGTTAGTATGAAGAAATTACAGTTAAATGAAGACACACAAATAGTGAGCGGTAGAACAGAACACAACTTGGAGCCAACTGTTATTATTTTGATTAGCGCTTATAATATTGTTTTTTAAAGGCTATACACCTATTGTATTTTGGTTATAGACATGTTAAATATCATTGTATGTAAACACGCTTGAGCCAATTCATTTGGAAGCATTGTATGTAATAGGTTGAAGGCCAACCTAGTGAATAATTTTTCTTGCACATATAAATAGGATATGTGCCTTTGTAATTAAGTGTGTGGTGTGAAATAGAGTTGATAGGAGCAGAGAAGAAGTATGTTGTAACACCCTATCTTTCCTCAAAGATACAAGATGATACTAAAAGAAATACAACCATATAAAACCATAACAACAAAAAAAAATTTATATTTAAAATAGCAAAGTTACAACATACAGTTTTTTTAACAACAGCTTCTTAGAGCTCAAGAGTTTACAATTAGATTACATCAGAGTAATAATACTCTTCTTTTAAAGAATAAATCTCTAACAATATCTTATTTTCAATCTATTACAATCTTCAAATAAATCTGATAAGTAATAACCAAGTAATAATCTGTTTCCCATAATTCTTTACAACTGCCAACCATAGTCCCATTTTCATTGACTTAATCATCTATAACCTGAAAGTCAAAATGAACACAAACGCAAATAGTAAACAAGGCTCAGTCACATGATAACGTAAACAAATCATCTCCAACATCTGCAACCATAAAAGTTAGTACAATATAGCTTACATGCAGAATTAAATACACATATAATTCTGAAAACTAAATAACATAGTTTTTATTTTACTTCAAGTCATAAAGCACTTAATTTCTTTCATACAGAAGCAAACTCGCAAAGAAAATGACAAGGAATGATCCAGTAGTCCATGGGTTTCCACATAAGGATCTAAACTAGGTATCCGTAAGGATAACGTAGCAAACCATAATGTCTGATGAAACCATTATGTTTTATCTTTGTTAAATGAAATCCCATAACCCTTGAATTTTATAATTATCACTTAATTAAACAACTGACAGAAATTCTTTCCCATAAGATATAGACTAGTGTCAGACACAACTGACAGAAATTCTATCATCACAAGGTACTAGACTAGTGTCAGCCCCCACTCTACGGATCATTCTTGCATTATCTCAACAAACACTTGATCTATCAATCAAAGACAGCAATGAGATGAATTGCAAATCATAATTTCACTAACATCCTATTTCTAATGCATCAATTTTACCAAATTGAACAGCAACAGAAAAACCATTTCAACACCAAATTACCATATTCCTTGACACACTTTCATATACAAAATGTTTTCACGAAAGATGAGAAAATCACAACTTCTTTTAATCACAAATCCAAAATCCAATAATAACTTATTATCAAATCTGAAACTGATCATATCAAAATTCTTATTTCCATTTAACAGAAAAGAAATCAGCATATTAATTCAGCAACAGAACCAACACAATAACCATCTCTTTTACATCCATATTAGTTTACCATAATCGAGTTATTAACAACAAAACCATATACACTGATCTATTAATTATAAGTTTATATCTTTATATACATACTGGCATATGTACAAGTATACACCACATCTCGTGTATACATATACATATTCCAGTAGGTATATGTATCAGTGAAAACAACTTTATATAAACTCATAATTAATAATTCAGTTTACAGTCACAACTTTTATTATATGCGTGTTGGCATATGTATATGTATACCTACAGCTTGTGTATACATCCGCCTATCCCAGCAGGTATATATATATATTTATGTACATCGAATTGCATAAACCAGAAATTAATAAATTCAAGTTCTGAAATATACACTTTGTAAACCATTCATATTGCCTTAGTTCGATAACAGAATTAAGTCAACTTCTCTACACATCTATTTTTGCCGTAAAACAATAACATTGACCACATAACCAAAACCGAATTCTAACTTAAAAGAAATTACCAAATGCTATTTTTTATTGACTATGCACGATAAGAATAATCTTTCCTATGATTCTTTACCATTTCCTATATTTCCTTAGCATCTCCTATTAACATAGCAATCGAAAACATACTGTTGTTACTAAAGATGATCATATAGTACGTGATCAAATATAACCTCCCTTGACAATTGCATTCCTCTATTCATTGATGCGTACAGAGCAACAATCTTTCACAAAAAGGATCGACACCAGATAACCATAGAAGTTCCCCCTATGAACTACTTTCCATACTTATGCTGCAAGTGTAACACATAATATGTTTGATAACCGATATCATTATGAAAACTGCCGAATGCAAAACCCCTACATTACAACACTAAATACCATCGATACTAGTCTCGGTAATGACTTATGGAAACACAAAATAAAACATTAAAAACTGTCTAAAACCTGAAAGACACTATAACCCTTAGCCTTCATTAATGTATACACCTCTAACTACAAACCCACATACCACAGATAACACAAACACATAACGATTAGAACATAGCTTTGTTTAATTTGACTGACAACTAACAAACATTTTAATCTACCATTTCTTTAATTTACATTGCAAAAATGAGAAACGAAACAAAGAGAGAGAGAGTAAGGTAAGAGATGCCCCTGCCTGATATTCGTATGGAGAAAATATCCAGAACCGGTATGCTAATGCTAGCTCCTGCCTGGTGAGCTCCACAACAAAAAAACCAAATGCCGTGCAAGAAAACCCAAAATGCCGAGTTAACAGTAACAATGCCAAACTCCCCAAATGACCATGAACAGAAGGGTTTATCACAGCCGTAAAAACACTTTTCAATTCATGCCACTTATTCAGAAGAAGACAACGGTAACCCATTTCCAATAGTAACAGTTCACCCAAAAAGCTGCAGCAAAACATGGTAAACACAATGGAGTCGAACAAATTGCAACCCCCTTCACTCAGAAAGAAATGGTGAACAAAACATCACAATAACTTCCTCGACCTGTTCATTCAATGCAAGCTTATCTCTTGCAGTGAACGCAACCCACTTCCTGCCAAATGTCCAGAACAGTACCATCGCATAACCCGAAATCACAGCTGCATTAAAAACCCACTTAAACCTCACTGCCCATTCAACATCATTACCACGTGATTAATGCCACATGATATGTGTTAAGCGTGGTATAACCTTGTCAAGGTTTATGCCAACTACAAAACGATACAAGTTTCCTTCTAAGTTAATATTAATATTAATATTAATATTATCATTAATATTAATATTAATATTAATCACTAACAATACTATTTTATTAGTAATAATAACAATATTATCCACCATACTATATATATATATATATATATATATATATATATATATATATATATATATATATATATATATATATATATATGTATATTATCTCAAACAAGAAAGATGACAGCATATTAATATTAATAATAACATTAATATTAATATTAGTATTAATCATCAATAACATATTTCTGTAAACGAAGTACCACATTCTCACAAGACGTTCTCTAACAGTTGCAAGTATAGATATACATGTACACAACTGCAATTATCTAAAATCAGAAAATGATGTAAGCTCTAAATACTATCCTACACATCAAAATACAGTTAACAATGCTAAGGTACACATTACTAATTATAACAAACACATAACCATGAATTTCCATATCAATGAATCCACAATCAGATGATTACTATCTGTACAGATTGTCCTTATAACAAAATCATATCAATGTTCAAAGTTTAGTTTA
Organism: Chamaecyparis obtusa; assembly: GCA_027943335.1. Taxonomy (NCBI): domain Eukaryota; kingdom Viridiplantae; phylum Streptophyta; class Pinopsida; order Cupressales; family Cupressaceae; genus Chamaecyparis; species Chamaecyparis obtusa. The sequence goes on from BSBK01003026.1 coordinate 326,457, forward strand.
ATCAAATTCTGTCCTCAAAATAGGACTCATTATGAACAGAAGTAAACATACTTTCCATAGATGTCTGGCAGAATATCAATGATATCACTTTTAATCTAATAACAGAGTTCAAAGAACATAAATAGAGTTCAAACTCAAAGAAATCTAAACATAACAAAATGTAAAGAAGTCTGGAACAGTCAGGGGTATGACATATGTGAAGAGAAGTTAGAATTTTTTAGATATTTACAAGAGGTTAAAGAATCAGTGCACCAAATAAACTGATCAGACAAGCAGTGTCACAGCAGCAGTTCACCTTGCAGATATAGTGTGTATCTGAGATCCTGAAGGTTGTAGCCTTTACCACTTGAGTAGTGAGATATAGGATAGTGTGTCTCCACCCCTAACATGGTTATTGTAAAAGACTCCTTACAGGGTCTAACCCTTGACAGGTCACTATACTAAAAGCATTGTAAAGATTAACTCCTAACAGGGTTGCAAGATCGTCTAACAGGGATCATAAAAAATAGTGCAGTTCTTAGTGGGTGTCAATTCCCACTGAGGTTTTTACCTATTTGGGTTTCCCCGTAATTATATTTGGTGTTATGTGTTGTGGTTGTTTATCTTACCTGCATGGATATTCAGTTCAGTTTTAAGCAATAAAGTTAAGATTCAAGATAGCAGAAATAGTAATAATATATAGAACACTGATTCACCCCCCCCCCCCCCTCTCAGTGTTCCATTCCTAACATTTATGGCTATGAATCTTAATATTTTTTAGTCTTTGTATCTTTTGAGTCTTGGAGCTCTTTCCCAATGGATAAGGATCTAGCCTAAATGAGTAAATCTCATGTTACCACACACTGATCAAGGTTGTTACAATCACCAAATTGAATCAAGAACCAGTTTCAAGATTTTAAACTTAGGTTGAGGAGTTGCTAGCTTGTCCATAGCAATGGAGAGTCAATGAATGGTTTGTTGGAATTTAGTACTTTCTTGCTATCATTTGTTGTTCAAATCTAGTGTTGGTGTTATTAGAGTATTGTTTTCACTAGATTAGGTATACCCACCTTGGTTTTGCAGAGCCAAAAGTGTAAAGGGAAGTCTTTTCCCTATAGTTGGTCCAACTACCTTAAGCCCCTTATACATTTTGGAACTAACCACTCTTAAAATCTGTCTGAAGGTATATTGGCAGCCTAAGAGCATAAGCCATTTTGAAACACCAACATATAGGGCATAGTTATTTTTTAGATTTTTTTTCTCTCTTTTACTATTTTTCCATAAGCGTCAAACATAGAGGTAGACATACGTGAAATATCTATGTTTAGTAAAACTAAAAATACAAAGTCATAATAAACTTAATATATATTAACATTATAATCATTGGAAATATTTTTCTTAGTAGAACCTTACTACATAGATAGGTTTTTCAAATGGATTCATTTGATCTGTAACACCCCATCTATACTTAAAGATAAAAGATGATACTAAAGAAGAAACCATCATAAATAAAATCACATAAAACCATAGTAATAATTTTTTTTTTCTTAAAATAACAATCTGATTACATATAATCATAGCAACCACTTTTAAAAGCTTTATAGTTTACAATCGATTTACATCAGATTAATAATAAAACTCTTTATTCAAAGATTAAGTCTCAAACAAAATTTTCTTCTTTCCAAATCCATTACATTCTACGAATAGATCTTATAACTAATAACCATGAAATGATCTGTTTCCCATAAAACTTAACAACTGCTATCCACTGTCCCATATTCATTGATTTATCCATCTAAAACCTGAAAACCAAAATGAACACAAACGTAAACAGCAAACAGGGCTCAATCACATTGATAAAGAAAATGAATCACCTCCAAATATCTGCAATCATAAAAGTCAGTACAAAATAACATTTATGCAGATTTAGATACAGATGTAATTGAAAACTAAATAACATAATTTCCATTCTTTTACACCAAAATCATCAAGCACTAAATTTCTTTCTAACAGAAATAAACTCGCAAAGAAAATGATAAAGTAATGATCCAATAGTTCATGGGTGTCCACATAAGGACCTATGCTATGTATCCGTAAGGAACCTCGTAGTAATCCATTATGTCTGATGAAACCATAATGTTTTATCTTTGTTAATTGAAACCCATAACCCTTGAATTTTTAATTATCACTTAATTAAACAACTGACAGAAATTCTTTCCCATAAGGATATAGACTAGTGTTAGTCACAACTGACAGAAATTCTATCATCACAAGGTACTAGACTAGTGTCAGCCCCCAATCTAAGGATCATACTTGCATTATCTTAAAAACACTTGATCTAGCAATCAATGAAAGCAGTGAAATGAACTACATAACACAATTTCACTTACAATCCGTTTCTAATGTATCAATTTACAAAATTGAAATAGCAAACAGAAAACCATTATAAAACCATATTACCATATTCCTTAACATACATTCATAAACATGATGTTTCATGAAAGATGAAAAGATCACAACTCTTTCTCCATCACAAAACCAAACAAAATAATCTCCATATTAAATTAACATTAAAACTGTAACTGTACAATAAAATATCCATATCAACTCCATGTTTCCATTGAATAGAAAAGAAATAACATAATCATACATCAACTGAATCAACACAACACCCATCACTTTTAACAAACATACTAGTTTACCATAACTGAATTATTAAACTAAATGGCCATACACCCTGCTCTATTAATTACAATTTTATACCATTTATATACATGTTGGCGTATGTACATGTATACACCACGGCTTGTGTATACATATACATATCCCAGCAGGTATATATATATGTTTATATAATTACATAAGCTTGTAATTAATAGTTCAGAATGACAGTCATAACATCTATTATATACATGTTGGCATATGTACATGTATACACCACGGCTTGTGTATACATATGCATATCCCAGCAGGTATATATATTTATATATCTAATTGCATAAACTTGTAATTAATAATTTAAGTCCATGAATATGCAATAGAAAAACCATACTAATCTTCACAGTTCTGTCACAGAAAACAACTACCTTATTATACTACTAATTTGCCGAATACATAAAATAATGACAGAATAATAACCGACTTCTACCTCTTAATCAAATTACCAAAGTGTTTCTTTTCTTTTCCTTACTGTCTGTACAAGATAGTAATTGATTTTCCTATAAATCCCTTACATTTCCTAATGTTGTATCAACTGTAATACACACTGGTGTTAATTACTAAAGATCTTAAAGCTCGCAAACAAGTTTGACATAACCAAGACATCCACATTCCTCTATCGACTGATACATATAGTGACACACACTTTTTAACCAAACAACGACACCAGAAAACTAAAGGAGTTCACCCAAAAGAAATACCTTAATCCATACTTAAGTTGTAAGTGTTAACACAAAATACGACAGGTATCTAAAACACTAAGAAATACCGCTAATTCCCTTTTCCACAATACAGCTCAAAGAAAACATCAACTTCAGTTAATGACAGTGATAGAGAAACCCGATTTCAGCATATAACCAAGTCCATACAAACTGTATACATTATGATGCTACAGTGCTCCTAATAGCAGGTACAGTGCGAGAAGATCAAAAGAAATTTTTAAACAAGAAAACTCATGCTGGTACCTTACTATATTAGTATGCCGATTCTCAAACCCGACTAACTCCCTTAACACTATCCAAAGCAAGAAGACATCGACACCCAACACACAAGGATATAACCATACAACATCTACATAACTATATTCCAAAGATCGACACAGACTTAACTAAACATTGCCAACTTCATACTCAGAACAGAGATCTCCCTTATTACATTATGCTCGAAATAGCATATCAAAAACAAGTGTTAAATACCACACTAAAACCAGACACTTACTAACCAGTCGTTTTGTTACCAAGTTTCACCACTAATCACAACATTATAACTAGATTGACTTCTTAAACTATCCAAGAAAGAAAAAGATCGATTCATATAATCGAACTCACAAAATAAACAAACACAAAGCCTCACATACATCAACTAGTAAATAGTGTTAACCAACATTCCATTAATACATTTGCAGATTCATAAAATGGAAACAGAGGTTAAGGTAAGAGATGCCCCTGCCTGATATTCGTATGGAGAAGATATCCAGAACCGGAATGCTAGTGCTAGCCCCTGCCTGGTGAGCTTCACAAATGAATCCCAAACTCAACCATGAAGATCCCTTATCACAGATTACCAAAATGCCATGCAAGAGAGCCCAAAATGCAGAGATAATAGTATGAAACTCCCAACTTCCTAAATGACCATGAACAGAAGGGTTTATCTTTGCTGTGAAAACCCCTTTCATTCCAAGCCACTTATCATGAAGGATACAATAGTAACATGGGTCCATAACCAACTATTTACCCAAAATGCCGCAGTATAACATGGTAAAAAAAATGGAGTCATATACAAACTACACTCCTTAACTAGAGCAAATGGCAGATTTCAAACTCAACAATGAATTCCCATCGATAAGTTCATTCAATGCAAACTTATCTCTTGCAGTGAACACAACTCAAAACCTACCAAATGTCCAACATAGTACATTTCCACAACCCGAAAAATAGCTTAAACCCCACTAACACCTCAAAGCAATGCAAGTGCATTAAAACCCTGCCGCAAGTCATATCTTCAAGCCAGTTAATAATATGAAGACTTAGGGATAGGTTAATACATGTCTTTGCCAATAACATTAGTCATTAACTAACTTAATCATCTAAGATAACAGCGCATGACATTGCCCCTACTAACATACACCATAGGGTATACTAACTTAGTTAATTCATATAGTTTTAGTAAATGAAATACCACATTATTACTAAAACATTCACTCATAGTTATATGTATAAAAATACATATATTTCAAATTCATTAATTTTGAATTCAGAATTTGATTAACGTTAAATAACAATAGTACTCTAAATACTGTCTATACACATCAAGATACAGTTAACAATAATAATGTAACCATTTCTAATTACGTCTAATCATAATACTAAGGATTCCAAAACAATGAATCAATAATCAGACAATTAACTAACCGTATAGTTTGTCCTTATTTCATAATCAAACCAATGTTCAAAATTCAGTCTAAGCCAATTCTGTCATCAGAATAGGACTCATAAAGCGACAGAAATAGACATAATTCCCTGAATGTCTAGCAGAATAACAGAGATAACATATTTAATCCAAAAACAAAGTTCAAAAGAATGCAGTCAGAGTTCGAACTCAAAGAAATCTAACATAACATAACATAGAAAAATAAAGCTTGAAACTATCAGGGGCATGACATGATCTACTAAAAGATAAAGTCGAAGTGATTTTTTGTCAGCATTTTAATAGGTGCGAAGGAGACTCCATTGTAGGTACAAATGAGGAGTATATATGTTATATCAATTTTTTTTTATATCTAAGAGACTTTGAGATAATCATTTTCAATTAATTCCTTCAAATGGAACCTCTCAAGGCTTAAATCATCATATTTTATTAAAAATGTGTTATTTCAACAAATATATATATATATATATATATATATATATATATATATATATATATATATATATATATATATATATATATATATATATATATATATATATATATATATATATATCTATGTATGTATGTATGTATGTATGTATGTATATACATATATGTATATACATATATATATATATATATATATATATATATATATATATATATATATATATATATATATATATATATATATATATATATATATATATATATATATATATATATATATATATATATATATAAGTATGTATGTTTTCATGGCTCAATAGTTTTTACATATATGTAGTTATAAATAAAATATATGTCATTTGTTATGTACATAATTTTATGTATGTCCCCTTAAGACATCCCCTTTTCAACATCCCATTAAGATATCCCCTAAGATATTAGTTAGATTAATTATGACATTAGCTAGATTGCCTATTAATTAAATTACTTATGACAAATTAGTGAGAATAAAATGCTTTTACACATGTTGTTATGTATGCTTTTATTTATGCTTTCATGGTTCAATAGAATGTTCTTATGTAGTTTTTATACGCTCTTCTTAGGCTTTGAAATTACTTAGAACATTAGTTAGATTACTTATGACAATTTAGTGAGATAAATTGATTTTAGCTTATGACATTTAAGCACAGTAATTGATTTTAACTACATGTATGAAATGTAAATTAATTACATTAATTGTATTTTAACTGACATGCATGAAAAATATACATATGACATGAACATACATAAAATAAGTCTACTTAATGAACACGTGAGCACTCATAACATGAACATATAACATGAACTGTGTAGAATAGCATGTGTTCATGAAATAACATGTGTACATGAAATATATGAAATAACATGTGTATGAAATAACTATTGGCAAGTTGACTATACTGATGTATATGATTATGTTTAGTGTTTTCATTATGGCAACAAAGTCATATGATATTATGGAGTCAATGCAACCAATTAGAACATCAGAATTTGGTTAAGTATGGAAGACTGGACAATGAGCAGAGCACCAGGTGAATAGAGCATCAGCGCACGTGTGTATGACCAAGTTATGACATGAACCCTTGAAGATAAGCTTGTTGGTATGTAGTCATGATAATTCTAAGATCGCATGATTAGATGAGTCAGTATGATGAAGATACAGCCTATTAAAAAGTCACAGTTAGTGAGCAGCAGAACTGAACAGAGCATGGAGCTGACTATTTGTATTTTGGTTAGGGATCATAATATTATTTTTTAAAGGCTATGTGCCTATTGTATTTAGGTTATAGACATTTTAATATCATTGTTTTTAAACATGCTTGAGCCAATTCATTTGGAAACATTGTATGTAATAGGTTGAAGGCCGACCTAGTGAATAGTTTTGTTAGCACATATAAATAAGACATGTGCCTTTGTAATTATGAAAGACAAGAGATATAGAGTTGAGAATAGGGCAGAAGAAGTATGTGAAGAGTAGTCATAATGTTGTAGAGCTTTATAAGAGGATAAAGCATTAGTGCACAAAAGGAACTGATCTGACAAGCAGTGTCACAACAATGATTCACCTTGCAAATATAGTGAGTATCTGAGATCCAAAAGGTTGTAGCCTTCACCACTTGAGTAGTGAGCTCTAGGATAGTGTTTCCCCGCCCCTAACAGGGTTATTATAAAGACTCCTAACAGGGTCCAACCCTTAACCAAGTCACTGTACTAAAAGCATTGTAAAGATCAACTCCTAACAGGGTCCAACCCTTAACCAAGTCACTGTACTAAAAGCATTGTAAAGATCAACTCCTAACAGGGTTGTGAGATCTTCTAACAGGGATCATAAAACACTAGTGCAGTTCTTAGTGGATGTCAATTCCCACTGGGGTTTTTACCTATTTGGGTTTCCCCGTAATCATATTTGGTGTTATGTGTTATGGTTGTTTATCTTACTTGCATTGATATTCATTTCAGTACTTAAGCAATTAAGTTAAAGTTTAAGACATCAAAAAAAGTAATAATATATAGAACATTGATTCACCCCCGCCCTTCCCCCCTCCCCCCCTCCACCCACTCTCACTGTTCCCATTCCTAACAATTGGTATCAGAGCTCTGGTCCTCTAAAGAAAAGTTTAACCACTTGAGGAGATCATGGATATAGGAGAAGTGAAACATCTGAAGAAGAATCTTGAAGCAGCTCTTGAAGATCTTGACAGATCTAAAAAAGAAAATGAAGAACTAAAAGATAAGGTTAGTAGTTCTCAAGTAATCATCAAGAAACTAAAAAAAAAACTTGAAAGACTATTCCACAAGTGATTTGGGAAAAATGATTAAAAAGTTGAATGAGGAAAACACATCTCTGAAGGATCAGATTAAAGAGCTGGATGAAAATCTATTTAACAATCAAGAAGCTTATGAAGAATAGGTCAAAAAAAACAAACAGTTGGATGATGAACTAAGGCAAGCAAACATGAAAATCTTGGAGCTAGAAAACATCAAGAAGAAAGTAGAATCATAATTAACTAAAGAAAATAATCATATTGACAAGTTACACACAAGAAAGGATTTAATAGAATCTCAGTTGTATGCATATAATATTAAAGGAGACACCAACGGTATTGGATTCAATGAAGCACAAAATCATATCAATGACATGCGAGAAAGACTGAAAACATCAGAAGGATCTACAGAAGCTAAGAAGATTGGAAATTAGACTGAAGCTAATGCAAAACCATCTAAAGATGAGCACAAGCCAGTAAACAAAACTTGTTATACAATAATTTTGGCCATAGGGCTATGAATTGTAGATCAAATCAAAGAAATCAGAATTAGAAAAGATAGAGAAATCATCCTCAGCAAAATGTTAAAAGTCCTCAGAACATTACATGTCAAATATGTAATTATAATGGTCATTCAACTAGACAATGCAAATCGGTAACTCACATCAATGCATTGAAGAATATAAGGCCTCCAGTCATTTGTCATTCATGCAACAAGGTTGGACACATCTCAAAGTTCTGTAGATCAAAAAAGCAAAGACAAGAAAGCCCTAAAAAGTCAAAAGGATCAATATTGGATGAAGTAGGAGAAGTCAAGTTTTTGAAAACTATAGAAGATGCAAGCATGATCTGGATAGAAGTAAAGAAGGATAAATATGATGATTATGTATTGGATGCATCTGCAATGGATGCACCCTCTACTTCTGGATAAATGACCCTCGTGGTCATAGGGGGAGCTAAATTATCTCTAGACCCCTGCGTGGTTGGTATACTCACTCTCAGAGTATGCACCTTGGACTATAACTATTTGGAGACCATGTGATGCAGTATGAAAAAGTGCACTGCCTGATTGATAGCAGAGACAAAGAATGAAATTCATAGTTGCATTTTGTGTTTACGTGGCAAGCATTAATGGTGGAAAACTACTTTATAGTCACCAGAGATTCATTGACCACACATTTGCAATCAAGTTTGAGCATTTTGAGATCATAGGAGTTCTAGCAGTTGAGTTGAGATGTATTGCAGTTGGATTTATCAGCGAAGAAGGAAGATAGATTATTTCAAGCCCTAGTTTAGATGCAACAATTCAAAAACCCTTACAGACATATTTGAGTGATTCACCAAGTAAGTAATGGCTACCCTAGCCATTTTTTATGTTGCTGAAAGGAAAATATAGTATTTAAGAAGCATCCATTCAAATCCACCCTAGATGACCTAGAAGGAGCCTTTTCTAGAACCCAAATGGGCATTATGCACATAGAAGACATACACACATACGTATATTGCAAGAAGGAACCAGTTGGTTTGGACAGAATAAGGTCGCACCTAGAAACAATGATGAATCCTGATAAAACATTCATGGATGAGTTCGTGCACCTTGAAAATCACCTAATCATTAAGTATGCCACAACGTATGAATTCTATGAATCCGAATGGATTAAGATCTTGTTGAGCAGAATTCATGATGACCTATTCTAGATAGGTGAAGTTCCAGTTCACATCACTACTGATCTCATTTATGAGATGACAGGTCTTTCAAGAACAAGCGCCATTCTTCCTATCGGTAAGGATGTGAGGAAATTGGTTGAGCAGGCTTGTAAGTCACGCAGTGACAAGCGTGGTATGACCATAGAGCCAATTAAGGAGAAAGACATCAAGTTAATGGCTATGATTCTTGGTTATAGTTTTTAGCATGAAAACAAGGTCAATAGTGTGTTCGCAGCCACTATTCTAGCAGCCATCAGAATTGTGAAATAACATGGTGAATTCAACTTGGGTGAGATCTTGCACACACAGTTGATAGACAACATAAGGTCCATCAATCATGACAAGAGCAATATATTCAGGTTTGGGTATTTGATTATCTATATGTACTTTCATATAGTTGGAAAAGTTTTAGATTTATACCTTGATAATAACATGCCTACAATGTCACAAATATCACTTAAGGCATCAACTGAGAGTACCCTGAAAGATTATATGGAGTTAGAGATCAAAACATTTAGGATAAAGATGTAGATGAGGTATAGGATATCTGAGAGCATTTTTGAGAAATACAAGGATAGTATTTTCTTCATGGTAGAGACAAAACATTGCATGCATGGAAGCGGTAGAACCTAGAACTAAGTGGATTCATCCACTTGGTTATGAAGTGGAGGAACATATCCTAGAGGCATATGCACAAGTCCTCCTTATAGTGCCAAAGGATCCCATTGAGCCAAGATGGGGAAAATATGAGGAAAAGACAAGACAGGTAGATGAAGTCTCAAACAGTGCAACAACCAAGCGGAAAGCCTCTAAAATCACATCTGAGATACTTAAGATTCATGGTGTCACTCAAGCTGACCTGGATAAAGCTAGAGAAGCTAAGATAGCTACGCAAAATGAGAGCACATCCACTGCTGAAGACAAATCAGAAAAGACAGATTACCCTAAGATGAAGAAAGTAAAAATTGAGAAATTTGATGATCTAAAGGATGATATCACTCCTACGCCCACAGATACAATTGACTTGGAGTCCATTGAAGCATCTCCTGAACCAAGTAAGATGCCCAAGTGGAAGAAGAAAATAGCTACAAGCCACCCATCAGCAAGAGCCACAAGAAGCCGAGGCAAAAATGTACAACCACCTCCTAAGGTAGGATTCCTACCAAATTTGCAAGTATTGCAATCAAGGATAGTAGATGAAGGAAGGATTGATCAGGTAGAAAATTTTTATGATAGATATCATGTGATTGCCAAGTCTGAGATTTATGATATGTTGATCAAACATATGATCAAATTTAAGAAGACTATTCTAGAACTAAAGACAGTTATTCTAGATAAAGTTTGGGAAATTTTGGATACTTTGAAAAGACAAGCTAGTGAAGAAGACTTTAGAATAAGAGAAAAGACACTAGATGATAACCTACCAGTGTGCTCAGTTGAAGAAAAGTCTTTTCTAATGGAATTAGTAAAGCTACACCTCAGAAAAAAGATGAGAACTTTGCACATCATGAATAAGGATTATGAGTTGATAGCCAAGGAGACTGAAAAAGCCTTTGAGAAGGTATTTATGGAAAAAAACATGCATCCATCATCTGGGCCCACAACCCAAGTACCCTCTGAGCAAGTAAAGACAACTGAGACCCCAAATGCACCTATGACAGGTCCATAGGATTCTGCGCCTATGCCTGAAGACAAGAAAGACACCATTATGATTGATAACATAGATATATCAATGGCGGCAATAGATAAGGACTCAGATAATTTTGAGGAAGCTTTTGTAAGTACAGAAGAAGCTGAAACTCTATGCGGTGATAATTCACCTATGCAGCAACAAGAAGTGCAGATTGAAGACATAACAGGACAGGAAGATGAAGAGGAAAAGGAAGAAGAAAAGGAGAAAGAGGATGAAGAGAAGAAAGTTGAACATGTGATTGCAAAGAATGAGGTAATGGATGTCAGTCAAAGTTCACTCCTTACCCCAAAACCCTCAATATCATTGTTGTCAAGTTTGACTCCTGACACTAAAAGCCTAGACTCATGGGGAGAAGAAGACCTGATTAAGATCAGTGTACTTGCAATGGAGAAGGCAAAAGAAAAATAGGTTGTGAGGAATCCATTATTTTTTGAGTCAGTTAACATCCTAAACAACTTATTTCTAGAAGAGAAGAAGGTTACAAAAGTTCATTCAGTAGATGATGTCAGCGCCATACTATCAAGTTTCAAAACAAATTTCTCCAGTCTTGAAGAATCTGCATCCAAGGTTGCAGAAGAGAAATATCATAAGAAAAGATTAAGTGAACTGATAGGGAACTTTGCACTTGACCTTAGCTCTTTTAAGGTTGGTCACACCTTGCTAAAAGACATTGTAGCTAAAGGAATAAAAATTATAGCAAATTGTATGAACCAAGACAAACTGACTGCAAACCTTTACAAGAACATTTAGGAAGCAGAAGCCATGATAGATGCAATAATGAATTCAGTGGAAGATCCCTCCATAGATGTAAATATGTGTAACAATGTTTACCAAGGACAAGTGGATAAGATAGAGAAAGCAAAAAAAGAAATGTCTAAGATAAGGGCAAGGCAAACTCAGCTAAGAAATGCTCTTGCACCCTTATTGGATGTGTTAAATTGGAATATCAAGGAGATGGATGCCACTATGGTGACATATGATCAAGGTCCAAGTTCATATTTGGAGAAGATGGAGAAGTTGAGATATGCTTTGTGCGCCCATCTCCAGACTGTAAATGCACTAAGAGTGTTTTAGCAGCAAGAGATCCAGAACTTAAAGATAGCATATCCGAATGTACTCACCTTGTAATTACTTTTAGATACAACTTTTTGTGCACCTTTGTCATTAATGTCAAAGGGGGAGTGGAGAATATAGTAGCAGGGAGATATAAGTTAGAGTATATGTTAGAAAATTTTGTATAAGGATACAATTAGTAACTTGGTCATATTTCTTTGTTTCCATTAATGACAAAGGGGGAGATTGTTGGCAAGTTGAATATACTGATGTATTTGACTATATTTAGTGTTTTCATTATGGAAAAAAAGTCATATGATATTATGGAGTCAGCGCAACCAGTTAGAACATCAAAATTTGGTTAAGTGTGGAAGATTGGACAGTCAGCAGAGCATCAGCGCACGTGCATATGACCAAGTTATGGCATGCACCCTTGAAAATAAGCTTGTTGGTATGTAGTCATGCTAATTCTAAGAGTGCATAATCAGATGATTCAGTATGATGAAGATACAGCTAGTTAAAAAGTCACAGTCAATGAGCAGCAAAACTGAACAGAGCATGGAGCTGACTGTTTGTATTTGGCTTAGTGATCATATTATTGTTTTGTAAAGGATATGCACCTATTGTATTTAGGTTATAGACATGTTAATATCATTGTTTGTAAACACGCTTGAGCCAATTCATTTGGAAGTGTTGTATGTAATAGGCCGAAGGCCGACCTAGTAAATAGTTTTGTTAGTGCATATAAATAAGACATGTGCCTTTATAATTATGCAAGACAGGAGATATGTAGTTGATAAAAGTAGATAAAAAGTATGTGAAGAGCAGTCATAATGTTGTAGATCTTTACAAGAGGCTAAAGCATTAGCGCACAAAAGGAACTGATCTGACAAGTAGTGTCACACCAGCAGTTCACCTTGTAGATATAGTGAGTATCTGAGATCCAGAAGGTTGTAGCCTTCACCACTTGAGCAGTGAGCTCTAGGACAGTGTGTCCCCACCCCTAACAGGGTTATTTTAAAAGACTCCTAACAAGGTCTGAACCTTGACCAGGTCACTATACTTAAAGCATTGTAAAGATCAACTCCTAACAGGGTTGTAAGATCTTCTAACAAGGATCATAAAACACTAGTGCAGTTCTTAGTGGGTGTCAATTCCCACCGAGGTTTTTACCTATTTGGGTTTGCCCATAATCATATTTGGTGTTATGTGTTATGGTTGTTTATCTTACTTGCAATGATATTTAATTCAGTACCTAAGTAGTTACGTTAAAGTTCAAGACATCAGAAAAAGTAATAATATATAGAACACTGATTCACCCCCCCCCCCCCCCCCTCTTAGTGTTCCCATTCCTAACAATAACATGTGTATGAAATAACATATGTGTGAAATAACATGTATATATGTAATGTATATGAAATTTCTAGAATATAACATATCTATCAAATGTCTAAAATAACATGTAATGTTGAAACTAGGGCTCTGTCCTAATCCATGACTTGATGATGGTCCACATCATCTGGATCTCTATGTGAAATAAAAGAAATATATATGTGTCATGCATACATGTCGAATAAACTAAATACTTATTTAATAAAAATTACTCAAAGACATCTAAAATTAATTGTGAGTCATGTTGCATGGGATCTCCAAGTGTCTGTAAATCTCCATAACCTAACATACCATCAAAAAGACCCTAGAGTACATATATATTAATCATTTAATTCAAAATTTTAAAAGAAATATACTCAATTAGATACATGTGTAGGTTTTAAAAATAAAATTTAAATTTAAATAAATATATACGGTAGCAGTATGTAATGCTCTACTAATATTGCTCAAGTATGAATCGTGTAACAACACCTTTAAGGGATCAATTTTCTCATCTGTAAGCAATGTGGTGAAAAATTGATGTGATGAAGGGGCCTAGATAGAGTGATGTGCATCATCAGCAACTATAGTCTACTAAGGAGTTGTAGGTGGTGTAGGAATATCCTCTTGTCTCTGTACACCCTGAGAACCTTATCCAGTAGATGGTTGTGAAAGAAAGTGGGTGACATATGATGAGATCCCACTGAGAGGAATCCCAGTGACTTCCTGTAAAGCATGATACGTGCAAAGTAGATCACTAGATAAACATGTTCTCATACGACGCAAAGAATCCACCCCTGATAAAGCTGCAACCTCAAGGGGAAATGGTATGTCCTCTATCTGGTATGGATCATCATTGGAGGATGCATCATGTGCAGGTAGAGGAATGGTAGTACGAGAAAGTAACATGTATCTCCTGCAGTGGTTAGATCACATCTCATGAACCTGTGTCACAATAATCACGAGACTAGAATACACATCCCTCCTAGTGTCATCAAATACCCTCTCTCCTCCAACTATCATTTCCAAACCTTTTGGCATAACCAAAATGTTTGGACCCACCTTTTCCCACTTATTAGCGAGTGTGGGGGCATCAACTGGCATGAATCTTTCTAATAAATGCCCCCTCCCCTATCCAGCATAACTTGGAAAATTTGTGTAATCTACCTCATAATGCAAGTGAAATTGTACAAATAATTGTTTGTAGAAATATACTGGTAGCTCATCCTTATGGGGCTACCTATGATGAGCAGCCAACTAGAGATGATATATAATTGGTGCAACAAAGTCATTTGTGCACATAGTAACCATATAAACTCTAACCTGAGCTTTGTCTGTGTAATGTGGAAACATGGTCTTCACCATAGCAGTGGAGAACTCAGAGTCAATCTGTTTGTGCTTCACAATGCTAGTAATGTTGTGAAACAAAGAAGTGTAGAAAGTATCAATGATTATTCTATCATAGGGCTTGTATGATTCAACTATCTGAATCATATGGACCAACTCCTCTTTGATATTATTCACCCTATCCCTATTAGGGAGGGTGGTGGATGTCTCAATGTTACGATTGAGAACCTCGATCAAGCGAGTCAATCTAGCAATAGTATCCGCAAATAGCTTCTCTCTCTCCTCTCAAGAAGAGGCAGATATATGTGTAGAGCAGGCACTACCAGCCCCCTAAACACTAGCCTCTCCTAAAGATGCAGATGCTGCCCCACTATGGGATGTCATGTATGATAGATAAAATGTATTTGAAAGTATGTGTGTGTATATACACACACACACACACACACACACACACACACACACACACATATATATATAACACATGCATACACATATGTAGAATGTTTTAAAAAGAAATCTAATTTAAAGCACATGTACATTATGATCATCTACATTGTAAAAACTATATATGAACAATTTATGTATATTTAAGAAACATGAAAAAGAAAATGAATAAAATTTGAAGTATGGTTATCTAGGTTAACTGTATTTGCCTATGTTAACTAGGTTTGAAGTATGGTTAACTAGGAACTATGTATAGTTATATTTTTATGTAATTTTTTCCCAATAATTTTCTAATGTTTCAAATGATCAAGTGTTTGTTGTAATATTTCACATTAACAAAATTTATATATGTACATTTAATCTAAACATGACAAAAAAATGAATGATATTTATAATTTAAGCATATTTATACATGTGTGTATACACAAACCACATTTATTCAACTCACATGAATAAAAAATAAATGCATGGTTAGTTATTCTAGGTTAACTAGGTTTGAAGTATGGTTAACTAGGTTAACTAAATTTCACTAGGTTAACTAAATTTGACTAGGTTAACGAGGTTGACTAGGTTAACTATGTTTGTTCAAGTATGGTTAACTAGGTTATCTAAGTTTGACTAGGTTAACTAGGTTTAAAATATGGTTAACTAGGGTTAAAAGTAATTTTGACTAGGTTTAAAGTATGGTTAATTACATTAACTAAATTTGAGTAAGTTAGCTAAAGTTAACTAGATTAACTAAAATTTGACTAAGTTAACTAAGGCTAACTACGATTAACTAGGTCAACTAGATTTCAAGTATGGTTAACTAATAGTAACTATGTTAAGTAAGGTTCTAAGTTTGATTAAGTTAACTACATTAATTAAGGTTAATCAGATTAACTATGTTTAGTGCTAAGTTAACTATATATCATTTAACCAAAAAAATTACATTACAAAGCATGTTAGTTAATTTTTACAATTTAACATAACTAGAAATTATCCTAAAAATTATAAAATAAATCAATGTGTACATATGTCAATCTAAAAACTTGAAAAAATATTTAAAAAATTAGATTCAAAAAAAAAAAAAACCTACCTGGTTCAGTCGAAGGTCTCCAAATCGTTCCGCAAATTTGGGAGCCGCAAGAATGCAAATGAGTCGCTTAATGCTCTTTTGGGTATATATAGTTTTGGGCAATTCCGGTCGAAACTTGTTCTGACCAAAACATATTCGACTGATCTTTTTTCAGCCGAGACAATGATGACGCCACATGTATGCCACAACTATTTGGTCGAATCGTATTTGGCCAAAATGTATTTGACAGAAACCACTTCCAACCGAAACATGTCAGTTGTCCTCTACTGCGACACAATTCTGTACTTTTACCAGTGTGAGATGTTGAGAAAAAAATCAAGTGTGACAATGAAAAGTTAACAATGTCACAAAGTTTACAAGTTCATGAACCTAATAACAATGTGATATGTGAATGAAAATAAACTGAAGAACAAAATAAAGAAATTTGTAGGATTATTGATATTATGTAGTTCACGAGTTCACAAGCTTTGCAAAAATCCAAGTAGGGTCACAAAAAGCATACATTTTTTTAGAAAAATAAAATAAAGGAGAATGAAAGAAAATTGGATATTAAAATGTCAAATAGCTCACGAGTTTAAGGACTATGCAAAAGTGCAACATGCGTCATTGGGAGACTATATGTCCTAATGAAAAAAGAAAGAGGCATTTATGGAAAAGTTTCTGAATGTGAGAAAGAGAACCAAAAATGTTCTAAACTCTATAACTACCCTTACATATTTCAACTACCTTCTTGGTGCCATTTATCTAGTAAAAGACCCTCACCTATGACTTGCTTTGTGTATGTTCAAATTATAATTGACATAATAGATAGAGATCTACATGAGATGATTTCAAGCCCCAAAGGGTCTCTTCCTTTTCCTATTAGGTACTTGTAGGTTGTGATTTCTAGCATAAACTAAGGGTAATAACTACTTAGGGGCATGAGATTCCATGGTTTGGTATGAATTAGAGGGTTTTAGGAGTAGTAATGGTTTATATGTCATGCATTGGGTTATTTGAGTATTTGGTCATTTCCAAGAACTATATATGTCTAAGTTTGTTTTACAATAAGGGTTGGTCATTTGGGTTTCCTCAATTCACATAATGCTAAGATATATACTCTAGGGTTTCAATAATTGCGTATTTAATCACCATCTAAGATTTCATCAAAGAGATTGTAAAAATGTATTATTGTACAAAATATTGGTAGTCTTGTGTCTACTTGGCATGTCGTAGATGTTTTGGAAAGTTTTGACCAAAGAGGAGTAATAAGCTCTTTATTGTTTGCATCTTTTCCTAAGTACTTTTGGTATTCAATATAAAAAAAATATTGTTTATACTGGTCTTTCCCATACTAGGTTTGAATGCCTACAAATTAGGAGAGGGATAATAAGTATACATGGTTACACATTGTCATATCTTTATTGTTTTTTCTTATCTAATATTTTTATGATTGGATGTGACTTTGCAGCCCAATCAGGCATTGATCTTGAGATGCTTGGCACTCCTCCCTTTAAAAGGGACACATCATTCACCATTAATGTAAGAGATACTTTTAGAATTTGTGTAGTTTATGATTCAACCTATTTTCAAAATGGAAAAATCATTGCAAGCTCATATAAATCATTCTTGAATTAACTTCTTGCACTCATATTTTTTGTTCTTTTCAATGATGTACTTCTCAACTAAATAAAGGTCACAATGGACAACCTTCATCTAGTGACAACTTTCAAGATCAAAGATTACACTTGGGTAGAATTGCAACTTATCTTTCACATGTCATTGTTGAATTGTAGTGAATTTTCTTGTCTAAGGTTAAGTCTAAAACACCCTACTAGGCCTATCTAATCCAAAAATATAAGAAATCATATCTACTCTTGTTGTTATTCTTTGTTAATAAGACTATATTCTAGAATTATGGGAGTACAATTTTAAGACCCTTTGATAAGCATTGATATTGAATATTATCCCTCGCCCCCCTCTACCCCACTACAACTCTCTCACACACAATTGCATATAGGGTACACCTGCATAGACAAATCCACACATTGTACGCCTATACCCCCACACATACAATTAAGAGGCTCCTGCTTTATGGAGAAACAATTAGTACAAATAGTCCACGAAAAGTTAAGCGGTAACAAGAAACTTTTTCTCCATAGAAAATAAAAGAGACTACTTATATTAATATTTAAATGCTGACTTGTTTTCTCATAGGTCACATTCCCATAACATCGATAATATTTGATAATAGATATTTAAGAAACTTCTAAATTGTTAAAAAAACATTATTAATATTTTTAATATCAATTCAGCTTTTCGGTCCAAGAGCTTAACATACAAATTGTATCATTTCGCAATTAAAATATACATAAATAAATGAATAAATTGGAATTATTGTAATGACCATTAAATATTCATCAAACTAGGAAGAGACCTAAGAATCACATGCAGGAGGCAGCCTAGTAATGCTGGAGAAATCCCAAAAGATTACAGACTCTGGAGCATTTTAAGGGTCTCCTCAACATGTTTCTCTGGCTGAAATTGGTTATTATACACAAGCTGGACCACTCCCTTCTTGTCAATAACATAGGTCTCTCTGCCAGGCAAAGACCCAAAAAAGTCCCCTGGAACTCCCCATTCTTTTCTAACCTTGTTTCCTTCATCACTGAGCAATGTGAAAGGAAGTCTGTATTTCTTTGCAAAGGCCTGCAAAAAGAACAGCTCAGCCATTGCCCTTCTTACTCAAGGTAAAAAATGTACACGGAGGAAGAGAACTGATGATTTCATAGGAAATGCAGGGCAGACTCACCTTGTGAGATTCAGGGCCATCTCCACTGATTCCAACAACTTCAGCACCGGCCTTTTTGAACTTCTCATAAGAGTCTCTAAAAGCACAAGCCTGACCCACATATAGAAAACACATCAAATCATCTACTGCCTTTCAAAATTTGCAGAGATTGCTGACAATTGCGACTAAAAAGAGAAAAGTTGGGGCATTTTACCTCTTTAGTACAACCTGGGGTTTCATCTGCAGGATAGAAGTAGAGCACCACTGGTTTGCCCTTGAACTTGGAGAGATTCACCATTCGGCCATCTTGGTCTTTTAGGTTAAACGATGGTGGCACAGATCCTTTGCTTACCTTAGTTTCACAATGCAAAGCAGAAGAAAAAAGCTCAGGAAACTAAGACCTAATATTGAAAAACAGAGCAGTTAAACTGTGAACTGAAGAATGAAAGCATTCAATCCTACCTTAGCAGCATAAACTATCATTCCCTTTGACTGAGTTCTTGTGGGCATATACCGAGCTGGTGTTATACTGATTTTAGTCCCAAATAGCTGAGCACTGCCGGATGAAATAGCTGTGTTGATTGTGCAGGATTCCGGCCCGCTTGGCTTCATGTAAGCTGTGGGCGCAGCATTGAATGAGAGTACAGTTTTTGGGAGGGAAAGCGATGATAATGCCATGGCAAAGGCAAACAGAAAGAAACTCGCTCGGTTGGGGATTTGAAATGAGGGGCTGAATTAGTGTGAGGACTGAAATCAATGGGGGAGTTTTCGCTTCCTCCGGAGAAGTAGATAGATAGTCACCTGCGTGGCAGCTTTTTGACCTCACCCGTGTGTACTTTTAAACCGGGTCGCAAACCAGATCCTCAGGATCACCGCATTTATGGGGATTTGCCCAACACTTAAACTTTGAAGTCGCCTTGTAACATGGGAGGATGGGCAAGGTGCAATGTTCTACACTTTAAGTCAAGCCTAGGCTAGTGCAAATTGTTTGATGTTTTATTTTTTTTATTTTTAGTATGAATAGGGCAATGGTGAGATTTTCATATTGAATTAAAATATTTTGATCATTATTAAATCTAGTTTTTAAATTAAAATGCTATTCATGAATGTTTTTTAGTATAAGGTCATCTTATTATATTTTATATTAGCAATCGTATCATGGTGTGCAATGGGTATGCTAAAGAAGTATGGAAGGTCAATTAAGCAAAGTTTTGGTCTATTTTTGCATACATTTGTGAAGTACACAATGCCAATTGAAAGGACCAAAGAAGTATGGAAGGTTAATTAAGTAAGGTGCTCGTCTATTTTTTGCATACATTTGTGCAATACACAATGCCAATTGAAAGGACCAAAGAAGTATGGAAGGTTAATTAAGTAAGGTGCTCGTCTATTTTTTGCATACATTTGTGCAATACACAATGTCGATTGAAAGGACCGCTGAATAAGGATGACAATTAGGCTCCATTCCCAACATGCTCATGTTGGTAGATAACGATGGAAATATGAAGTGATATATAGAAAGGATATAGGGGTAGAGAGAGTTGGAGAGATGATGAAATAAAAATGAATGATGAAATAAGAATTATGGAGAGAAATAAAGAGACAAATACATATAGATATATAATCATAATAATTATATTGATGATGACTATTACACACTCATTATTATAAAAAATAATAAATTGAAATTCTATAATAATTTAAAATTCAAGAATTATTTATAAAAAAAAATTAAATATAAAAAATGAGACATTGAAATAACATCAAATCCAACATAAAATATAAATTCTTCATTCTTTCTCATTATTTTCTTTCTTTTTCTCCTTTGATATCATGACCTTCCACAACCCCCTTTCTCTCTTGTCCCACTCCCTCATATGAGGTATTTCTATTTCCTTCCTACTACCCCTCCTATTCTATGTTTTCCTTGAGTTGTATTTTTTACCTATAATTGCTTTACTTATGTTTTTTTTTTCACTTATTCTCTTCTAGTATTTCCCTTTATGTGTTTCCATTAAATTTGAGCTTTTCTTTGTTTTTATTTTTCCTTTATTTAGCCTTAGAATTTGTTAGGTTTATTTTATTTATTTTTCTTTGCATTTGGTTTCTGTTCTTATTTGTTTTTATTTTCATTGTTCATTTTAATTTTCTTACTATTTTATCTTTGGTATTTTTTTTTAATTTAAGAATAATTGTTAGATTTTTGTTTTAATCTTTTTTTTCAATTCTTTTTAGTTTTTAGTTTAGTTATTTTCATTTATTTTCATTTTACTTTTATTATGTTTTTATTTTTTAAAATTAATTAATTAATTATTTTTTATTTTTTTTTAAAAAAAATTCTTTATCATTATTTTTCATTATTTTTTTAGTTTTTTTGGAGATTGTGTTTCGTGTATTTCTTTTTATTGTTCTTGTCTTTTGTTTTGATAATTCATTTATTTATGATGGGTTCTTATTGTTGTTTTCTATTTTTCTTCTACTCCTTTTGTAGTTTTCTTCTTGTAGTTTTTCCTTGTTTCTAATTTTTTTAAAAATTGCACATTTAAAATTAAATAATATTAATCTAAGTACACATATGTTTATTTGGTCAATTTAACTTCTTCTAGAATGTGATTTGAAAATTAAAAAATAAACACAACTTCTACCAAAAGCTTATTCAAGAATATAAATTTTACCTATCAAATTAAATTTTCATAAATTACCAACAATTGATTCATATAGATTTATTATTATTTAAAATAAAATAATTAAAAATTATTTACATAAAATAATTTATTTTTTAATCAATAATAAATATATTATATAATGTTAATTATTATTTATACATTCTTAGTTGAATATATTATATTATATTTTAATTTATTTAATTGAACTTGGAGCGGGTCCTTTGGGGATTTTCGCTCTACTAGGGTTTCATGTGTACGGCATCATGTCTGTGTCTTTGCACTGAGCTTTCCATTTGTCATGCCGCATTTACTACGAGATTTTTGCATTAGGGTTAGCTTTTAGTATGGCTCTGACCATCTTTGGCCCAGCAGTTGATGCTGGTGCACAAGTTGAAGCTTCGGAATGCCATGGTGCCTCCTCTGAACAAACGTCCTTGCAAGTTCATCCCGAAGGTCTTTCATGAGGTAACCTTGATATTGTTCTTAATCTGCAAGAATTTGACTCTGCATGTGAATGGTTAGAAAAGCATACTTTGATTGGATATTTTATGGGTCGCACTCCTCCTGAAAGTATCCTTAAAGATTAGGTAAACAAGAGTTGGACCCCTCATGGGGTCCGCCTTGACGGTGTGCAAAACCTTACCAAAGGTTTTTTTCTTTTCCGCTTTGCTAACCCTTCCCACGCGGAAGTTGTTTTTAGCTGCGGGCCTTGGACGGTTAGGTCATCCCTACTTGTTTTCTAGAGATGGTCTCAAGACTTCACCGTCTCAGATGACAAGAAACTTAGGGTCCCTATTTGGGTTGAGTTTCCTGGTCTCCCTTTGCCATGCTGGTTGTTTATTGAGTCTATTGCTAAAACCCTTGGTAAGGTCATTGTCATGGAGCATGACAAATTTTTTAATGCCCGACCCTAGAAGCGTGTCTGTGTTGAGGTCGACCTTTCCAGGGACCTCAAGGACATTGTCGAAATACAGGTTGGTTCTCTCACCATCTCTCAAAAAGTGTTTTATCTGAATCTCCCAAACACCTGCTATAGGTGCCAATCGATAGAGCACAAGATTAAGGATTGCCCGTTGGTTACCCCTCGGGTAAAGCCATCGCCAAAGGAAGCACCGATAAAAAATTTGGACGCTGGAAAAAAAGAAGAATGGACTACTATTTCATGAAAAGGAAGGAATGCCTCAGGTTCTAGGTTGGCTCACGCTACTTCTGTAGCTGTGTCACCTCCAGAACCGTCGGTTGGAAAGCCTTCACCTCCCACCGAAGCGCCGCCGATTGTGCCGCCTACTTCACACCCTATTATTCAAGAGAAATCTTCAGCTATGAGGCCTTCCACTTAAGAGGTGGTGCCCATGCCGCCAGCTATTTCTATAATTTCATCTCAGCCTCTGTGTCAGTCTCGCAGTCCTGATGGACACTCGGACAACCCAAAAAAAAAGTGGTTTATCTCTTCTAGAGATTTAATCCCCAGCTTTGGCTCAGTACCATCTTTCTTACATAATAGTTTCTCCTCTCTTGGGGACAAGGAAACCATGAAAGAGTTTTTATGATTTTTTTTTCATGGAATGTGCGAGGTCTAACTGACCTCTCTACAAAAGTACTATGTTCATGATACCCATAGTAGACTTCACAGTCTGGATGTTCTCTATCTCCAGGAAGTTAAAATTTTAGGTTTTCTACTTAATTCTGCTTGTCATGTCATTTGGTCAGACGACATTATTTTCTCTTCTTAGCATGAAGCTGGTAAAGGTGGCATCATTACTATTTTGTCACCTTGCTTTCATTCTTTTGTTATTTCTCATGGGTTTGATCTGATTCAGCGTGCCACTTGGATTTTGCTATCTTTTCACAACCATTCTTTTGGCATCATTAATGTTTATGCTCCCAATGATGTGGATAGATCTCAGCTTGTTAGGAATGACTGTTGAAGCCTTTGGTAGTCATTTTGTAGCAGTGGTTGTTGCATTCATGACTATGATTGTCATTGATGTCAACACAGTGTTATTCTGGAGTTTAGCAGAGAAGTAGGCACAGTTTTGTTTTGTGCACATGTTATATTGCAAATTGAGTTATGCGCAGTTGATGGTATGTTATTTGGTGTGTTATTAACCTATAGTTAAGAGCGCAAAAATAAATTCATTTATTCATGGAAGTTATAATCATTTTGGTGGAAGCAGTATTCTGGCAGTGTTCCTAAGTAGCAGTTTTTGGTAATCGGAGGATATCTCCTAACCAGGATGGAATCTGATTTTGTGTAGTTAAAGGGAATTTTGAGACTCATTGGTGGTGATGTGGTTCATAGCGCAAACTTTGAGGTCACACGATTGGAAAGTTATTGTATTTGGAAGCCGACAGTTTTTATGTAATTTTGATGTAGTGTGTTGAAATTATTATTTTATATTTGGATGCCGACTCATTTGTAATTATTTGAGTGTGGTATAAAGGAAGGAATTTTTTCCTTGTTGTGATGGGATTGTAATAGTTGTGATATGAAATTGTGAAAGTTGTGATGCGAATGTATGCATGAAGTGAAGAAAAGAGCTAATTCAGTGATGAAGGAAGACTTGTGAAGTACATAGATCTAGATTTGTGATCTTGTGTAGCAAAGAGTGCAGTTTTGGCACAGTGTGAAGGAGGTAACATATTTCATATTATTTTGTTGAATAATCCTAAGATCTATTGGACAGTGAGTTTAGAGATCTTGCCTTGAAGCTATTTGGGTAGTGGGTCCTTATGTCTTCCTTAACTCCTAACAGGGATTCAAAATCTCCTAACAGAGATTCATATGTACTAAATGTATTTCGTAAGACTCCTAACAGGGTCCATCCTTTCACACAGAACTTTCATATTAGTACATCATTTTGTGGGCATCATTCCCACCGAGGTTTACTCTTTGATCAAGAGGTTCCCTAGTTAACATATCTTGTGTTATTGTGTTATTGTGTATCATTATCTTTCTATGGTTGGTTACTGCATTGATTATATGGTTTAAAGTTGTTGAAGTTGATATTGAAGTTGATAAATGGTTTAATTATCAGATAACTGATTCACCCCCCCTCCTCTCAGTTATCTTGGGGATCTCTGCTTTCTAACAATTGGTATCAGAGTGATAGGTCCTTGAAAGAGAAGTTTAACAACTTAAGGAGATCCATGGTGAATTTCAGGAAATAAAGCCCTAAGTTTGATGGAGTAAATTTTGACAGCTGGAAGGAAAAGATGAAGAAACATCTCTTGTGTTTAGGACCAGGCTATTGGTTGATTACAAAGAATGAAAGGACTATAATTGAAGAAGACAATCTTGAAACAAGTACTAAAGATGAGGTAGATCTATTCATGTGTAACATACTTGCAAGAGAAGAACTTTTATCAACACTTCCAGAGAATGAATACAGTCAGGTAAAAGGTTTAACTAGATCTTATGATATTTGGAAAGCTTTACATTCTACTTTTGAAGGTGATGAACATGCAAAGAAAGCTAGGTTACATAATTGGATTTGTGCATTTGAAGACATAAGAATGATGGAAGATGAATCTATTAGAAGCTATATTGGTAGGATGTTAGAAATTGTTGCAGGAATAAAGTCTTGTGGAGGTGAAAAGACAGAGAATGAAGTAATATGGAAGATTTTGAGAACATTGACACCGGTATTCAAACAGACTACACAAATGATTGAACAAGTGATACCTTGTACGCCAAACTTTTCAAGAGAGACTCTTCTTGGAAGATTGGAAGCAACAGAGATGAATTTGAGATTATCAGGAGAACTACCTAGAGTGGAGATAGCATTCAGTGCTCTTAGCATCAGACCTACTTTGTTTAGAAGTACAAGTGTGAATGGAGATTATGCCAGCAGTAGCAGATCCAAATATGATGAAGATAAGAAGATTGAAGAAGGTATTGCCTTGCTTGTGAAAAGAGAACCAGATGGTAAGAAAATCTTTAAATGTTGGACATGTCAAGAATATGGTCATTTTTCATCTAAGTGTCCTAAGAGAGTTAAGAAGTATAGAAATAATTTCAAGCCTAGAAGATCTAAAGAATGTTATTATGCAAATGATGAAGAAATTGAAGCAGGAATTGAAAGACATTTGAGCGATAGTGATAATGATAACTTTGATGACATAGGATTTGTAGCAATTAAGGAAGAAAATTCTAAATTTAATGTTAACGAAGAGAAAGCCTTAGTTTCCCAAGTTGAAAAGAAAGCTAATTGGATTATAGACAGTGGTTGTTCACATCATATGACTGGTGATAAAGGAAAGTTCATAAAGTTTAACAATTATGATGGAGGAGTTGTTAGAGTTGGTAACAATGCACCTTGTTTGATTAAAGATATAGGATCTATTACTCTTGATGGAAAGACTAATACTAATGAAGTTTACTTTGTTGATGGATTGAAACATAATCTTTTGAGTGTTGGAAAGTTAGTGGATAAAGGATATCAAGTTTGGTTTACTGAGAAAACTTGTGTGATTAAGGATAAAGATGGAAATCTGATTGGAACTGGATCTAGAACTAGAGGTAATGTATTTCAGTTGAACCCTACTAAGATGACATGTTTGATGACTAAGATTGATGACAATTGGTTAAGGCATAGAAGGTTTTGTCATATAAACTTTGATAATATTGTGAAAGTAAGTTCTACACTTGCAGTAAGAGATTCACCTAAGATTATGAAGCCTACTAACATGATTTGCAAGGAATGTGTGATGGCTAAGCAGAAAAGGAGTTCATTTCCTAGCAAGAAGTTCACATTTACAGAAAAGTTGGAGATTGTTCATACAGACTTGAGCGGTCCTACTAGGACTAGAGGATTCTATAGAGAAAGGTATTTTATGATTCTTGTTGATGATTTTACAAGAATGATGTGGATTGCATTTTTTAAAGAAAAATCTAAAGCATTTGATAAGTTTAAGGTCATGAAGAATAAAGTTGAGAATGAATCAGGAATGAGGATTAAATGTTTGAGATCTGATAGAGGTGGAGAATTTACATCTAAAGAGTTTAACACTTTTTGTGAAGCGAATGGTATTAAGAGATATTTTTCAGCCCCTAGAACACCTGAACAAAATGGTATTGCAGAAAGAAGGAACATATCAATGACTGAAGCAACTGGAGCTATGTTGTTTGAAGGTGATTTGGCAAAGACATTTTGGAGAGAAGTAGTGAATACATCAGTATATACAATGAACATAGTACAAATCAGAGCAGAAATAGACAAGACACCTTATGAATTGTGGTTTGGACATGCACCCTTAGTTAAGTATTTTAGAATTTTTGGAAGAAAATGTTATATTAAGAGAGATGATGATATAGGAAAGTTTGATCCTAGAAGTGATGAAGAAATTTTTCTTGGATATTCTTTGAAAAGAAAATCATATAGATGTTACAATAAGAGAACTAAGACTATTGTTGAAAGTGCAAATGTAAAAGTTAATGAGAAGTTTAAAATTCAGGAAAGAATGCTTGATTATGAATCTGATGAAGGAACTAACCCTCAGCCTAACATTGAAACTAGACATCATCCTGTTGAACAAGTGATTGGAAGTTTGGATAGAGGAGTTATGACTAGAAAGAAGGTACATTTATGTTTGATTTCTCAAATTGAACCTAAGTCTACTAATGAAGCTTGTGAAGATGAACTTTGGATTAAAGCTATGAAAGAAAAATTGGATCAGATTGAAAAGAACAAGACATGGGAATTGGTCCCTAGACCTAAAGGAAAAAATGTGATTGGATATAAATGGGTATTCAAGAACAAGATGAATGAACAAGGAGAAGTAATTAGAAACAAAGCAAGATTGGTATGTAAGGGATACTCACAGCAAGAAGGAATTGACTATGAAGAGACTTTTGCCCCTATGGCAAGACTTGAAGCAGTAAGAATACTTTTGGCTTATGCAGCATTTAAGAAATTCAAAGTGTATCAGATGGATGTGAAGTCAGCATTTCTGAATGGTGAATTAGAAGAAGAAGTCTACATTGAGCAGCCTGCAAGTTTTCCTTTGACTCAAGAAGGAGACATGGTATGTAAACTAAAGAAAGCATTGTATGGACTAAAGCAAGCACCTAGAACTTGGTATGCTAGATTGGATAAGTATTTGTTAAAATTGGGATTTACAAAAGGAACAGCTGATAGTAACTTATACACAAAAGAAATTAAAAATGGATTGTTAGTTTTGGTTATTTTTGTTGATGACATTATTTTTGGAGGAGAAGATGAAGCTAGTGACAAATTTGCTAATGAAATGAAGACAGAATTTGAAATGAGTATGATTGGAGAAATGAAATACTTTTTGGGATTACAGATAACACAAAATAAAGATGGTATCTTTGTAAGTCAGACAAAGTACCTGAATGATTTGTTGAAAAGATTTGGTATGGAGAATTGTAAACCAATTGGAACACCTATGGTTACATGACATAAACTATCTAGTAAAGATGAAACACCAACAGTTGAGCAGAAGAAATACAGATCCATGATTGGTGGATTGCAGTACTTGACACACACCAGACCATATATACAACATTCAGTTGGAATGGTAGCAAGATTTCAAGCTGAACCTAGAGAGTCACATTAGGTAGCAGTAAAGAGGATATTGAGATATCTTAAAGGCACAATGGACTATGGATTGTGGTATGAAACTTCTGATGATTTTACCCTATGTGCATATACTGATGCTGATTGGGGAGGCAGAGTTGATGATAAGAAAAGCACCAGTGGTGGAGCCTTTTTTCTTGGAGGAAGATTAGTTTCTTGGTTGAGCAAAAAGCAGAATTGTATCTCACAGAGTATAGTAGAAGTAGAATATGCAGCAGCAGCAAACAATTGTAATCAGATAATTTGGATGAAGCGGATGTTGATGGACATTGGAATTAAGTTTGATGAGCCTATTGTCATACATTGTGACAATACAAGTACAGTTAGTATGTCAAGAAATCTGGTTTTACATTCTAAGACAAAGCATATAGAGATCAAGTATCATGTTGTAAGAGAGAAAGTTGCTGAGAAAGAAGTCAGATTGGAGTACATAAGCACAAAGGAGCAGATAGCAGATATATTTACAAAGCCTTTGCCTAAGGATACATTTGAGTATCTGAGAGGTATGCTTGGGGTTATTCCCCAGCCTACTTTTGAATAATGATGCAGTTGGTTGCATCCGTCCAGTGGAATATGGCCCTATCTATTTTCTGGATTGGATGTTGGTACTTCCTCTATGGGGGAGTATGTGTATCTGAGCTGAGTCACAAGGACTCTTGTGAATGTATTTTCTAAACAATGTCTTTTGACATTGATCTATTGTTTGACATAGTGATGGAATTTATGTCATTGATGTCAATGGCAGAGAGAATCATGAAAAACATTGAGGAACTACATTTGTTGGAGAGATTGAATAGGAAAACAAAGCAAGATTTGATTGATGAAGAGCAGCAGAGTAGTTGAGCAGCAGTGATTGGATTTTTGGAACATTGGATATTTTTCATCTATGTTTCCATTAATGCCAATGGGGGAGATTGTTAGGAATGAATGCTAAAGCCTTTGGTAGTCATTCTATAGCAGTGGTTTTTGCATTCATGACTATGATTGTATCTGGAAGCTGACAGTTTTTATGTAATTTTGATGTAGCGTGTTGAAATTATTTTTTTATATTTCGATGTCGACTCATTTGTAATTATTTGAGTGTGGTATAAAGGAAGGAATTTTTTCCTTATTGTGATGGGATTGTAATAATTGTGATATGAAATTGTGAAAGTTGTGATGCGAATGTATGCACGAAGTGAAGAAAAGAGCTAATTCAGTGATGAAGGAAGACTTGTGAATTACAAAGATCTGGATTTGTGATCTTGTGTAGCAGAGAGTGTAGTTTTGGCACAGTGTGAAGGAGGTAACATATTTCATATTATTCTATTGAATAATCCTAAGATCTGTTGGACAGTGAGTTCAAAGATCTTGCCTTAAAGTTGTTTGGGCAGTGGGTCCTTATGTCTTCCTTAACTCCTAACAGGGTTAGAATCTTTTAACAGGGATTCAAAATCTCATAATAGAGATTCATATGTACTAAATGTATTTCATAAGACTCCTAACAGGGTCCATCCTTTCACAAGGAACTTTCATATTAGTACATCATTTTGTGGGCATCATTCCCACTGGGGTTTACTCTTTGATCAAGAAGTTCCCTAGTTAATATATCTTGTGTTATTGTGTCATTGTGTATGATTATCTTTCTATGGTTGGTTACTGCATTGATTATATGGTTTAAAGCTATTGAAGTTGATAAATGGTTTAATTATTAGATAACTGATTCACCCCCCCACTCAGTTATCTTGGGGTCTTTGCTTTCTAACACAGCTATGGTGCTAGCTAGCTGACAATTTGCCTCCTGCCACTTGGGTAATGTGTGGGGACTTTAATATGGTTGAGCTGGCCTCTAACAAGGAAGGGATTTTTCCTTTTTGATGGACAGCTAGGGAGAGAGAAGCCTGGTACCACATGCGTAATAAATTGGGACTTTTTTATCCCAATGCTAATCGCCACCAACAGGGTGGGGTTTGGCATACTTGGTCTAATTTTAGAGCTGGTTCTGACCGTATATTTAAGAGATTAGATCATGCTATGATAACAGCTGAATCTTTTTTCTCTTTTTCTAAAGATCGAGGCCTACCTATCATTCCTCTAATAGATGTTACCTTGTCAAACCACTTCCCCATTTATTTTTCCATCACTTCGCATTCCTCTGCCAGGTGGGCTGCTCATATGTAATTTTACCTCAACACGTCTGTGCTGATGCATGCTTCCACTATTGCTCACATTCTTCAAGTTTGGAATTTAGGGCCTCAACCCCACAATCAACTTGGTTGGATCCAGTGGTGGAATGATGCCATCACTCGCACTGTGAGATTTCTTCCCTTTTACAGCTATCAGCTTGCCTGCTACAGGAAGCGTGCTTATGAAGCTAACACTAAGGCTCTTCACAATGCTGCTTATGCATTTGCATTGAACCCCTTTGACTGTGATCTTCAACTTAAGTTGGCCCAACTTTGTCATGAGAAGCAAATTGCAGATGCCTATGTTTCTCATGGAGCTCAAATCAAAGCATGCCTCCACTAGTTGGAGGTGGGCGATAAAGCCTCTAAGGAGTTTTTTCAGGCTCTCAAAGCCCGGCATACCAATGTTGGTATTCAAATAATCAAACAAGGATTTGAAACCCTTACTGAGCTACTTGCCATTCTTTAGGCTTTTGTTCAACACTATGAAAAAGTGTTTGCTTCACAGGGAAATTCTGTTGCGCGGGAAGAGGCTCTTAAGGCGTGTATTGCTATTACTCCAAACTACATAGCGGTTGAGCAGTGGGCCTTTTGTGAGCAACTGCTTACCATCAATGATCTCAAAGAAGCATCTTTTTCTATAGCTGATGATAAGTCTCCAGGATGTGATGGCTTCCCTTGCAAATTCTATAAGCACTTATGGGATGCTATAGGTCTTGACCTACATAAAGTTTATCTTGAGGCCTTTCATAATAAAAGTTTGGGTGATTTAATCAATAAAGGGAATATCAAATTCATACCTAAGTCTAGCGATCTCGAGGATATTTGTAATTGGTGGCCCATCACCTTGTTGAATGTCTCCTACAAGATAATTGCTAAAGCTTTAGCTCTCAAAAATAGACATCTCCTTCCTCTTATTGTTCACCCTGAGCAAACTGGTTTTATTAAATCCAGGTATATCCTTGATAACATTATTATTGTTTGGGAAGGGATGGAATGGGCTCATCAGTCTAAACAGGCCACTCTATTCCTTAAAATTGATTTTGCTAAAGCTTATGACCACATTGAATGGCCTTTTATCCTTTCCATGCTCCAAGCTCTTGGGTTCAGTTCTAACTTCTTACAGTTTGTTGAAATGTTTTTTGGTGATGCCTTTGTGTGCATTACTATCAATGGGTCTCAATCTGATACTTTTGGGCTTTTTAGATCCATCCGGCAAGCTTGTCTGCTAGCTACTGAAGGCTTTGGGTATTTGCTTGCCAATTTTGTTTCCTCTGGTTTGGTTCAGGGCATTTCCCTTCCTGAATCCTCTTGTCAGCTTGTTAATGGTCATTTTGCTGATGATTCCTTTCTCATTCTTATTGAGGATGGGGAGAACATTTCTAATGCCTTACAGTGCCTGGACACCTTTTGTCAAGCCTCTGGATCTACTATCCAATGGCATAAGACTCTCTGTTTCAGATAGTATTTCCTTCCAGCTCCTCCCTAGCTTGCTAATTTTAACTAGAAATGGGTTCAACATGGGGAAGTTTTCTGCTTCCTAGGCATTCCCTTTGCTTTCCATGGATCTTATGTGGACTTATGGAATGCTATGCTTGCCAAGATTGAGAAAAAGTTGTAGTATTAGATTTGCAAGCCTCTCCCCCGTGCTGGGAAATTTAAGATTTGCACCAAAGTGCTGACTGCTAGTCATGTCTACTACTCTTCTTGTTGGGCTCCTTCTAAAGCATCGTATCTCAAGTAGGAGCACCTCCTTAGAGATTTTATTTGGGCCTCTAGAGCTGATAGCCATGGTTTCCACATGGTTTCCTAGGAATATTGTTGCCTTCCTCATGATTCTAGTGGCCTTGGCCTTCTCTCCACCTAGAAGCAAGGTCATGCTCTCTATGCTAAGTGGATTATTTAGGCTCTTACTAGTGATGAGGCCTGGAAGATTATTGTTAGGCACTATATCTCTTCAGGATTTCCTACTCATAGGCTGACTTGGAAGGGCATTGGTCTTCAGACCTTGCTCACTATGAAAGAACCTATTCAGATTCAAGGTACTTTCATCATCAAGAGTATTTGGAAAGCCTGGGAAGCTATTAAGCCTTGGCTTCATTGGGATGGTGATACCTTTCACAATGGGCTTTCTTTTAATCATTAGAACCTTTGGTGGTCCCCGTTGTTCTCTATTCAAGTCATCCCTCTGGCCAAGATCCAAGGGGCCAGTGCTCTGCATTTTTTCAAACGTGGCATTTAGACTCCCAAGGACCTCTTTTCTAGGGTGATGATGAGTCTCTGCTCCTAGGAGGATATGTAGGTGCAATACCATTTGGCTCGCATAGATTGTAAGACTTTTGATCTGCTAGTTTCTGCTATTCCTGATAATTTGATTCATAAGCTTGGTATTTAGGCTATTCGGCCCTAGTGGAAGGATTGGAAGTGGTATCCTGCCACACCTTTTAGCAACTACAAGCCGAGGTTGGGCTACAGATGGTTGTCTCCCCATCTCCTGATGGTGGACACTCTTAACCAAATATGGCATCTTCATTCTTCCACTTCTCACTGGAGCTCTCACTTTTAGACCATCTGGTCTGCCATTACAGAGCCCAAGATGGCTCTCTTTTCTTGGTGTTTACTTTTCCAAGGTCTTCCTGTGGGACCTAGGCTCAAACATCTGGGTATTCATGACCCTTGATGTCCTTTCTGTGGTCATCCTGAGATGTTTTTACATATTTTTTGGTTCTGTAGGAGAGCTCAACAATATTGGCAATGGATTCATGATTTTTTCAAACCTTTTAGGCCCAAGCCCTTCTCCTAGCATATGATTGTTTTAGGAGATTCTCCTAGACTTCTTTCCAAGTTTACCCAGATTTGGCATACTTTCAGGATGGAGATTTTGTTCACTTTATGGAAAGATAGGAATTTTGTTATTTTTTCTCATAGCTTTCTTGATACAAATGTTGCTCTATATAATAAGGCTTGCATACATAATAATGTCATGATGTAGATTCAGGTTCAAGCCAATAAAGTGGCTCTATAGGTGGCTCACCTGCAGGAGCTGCTCAATCACTGGGGTAATGCCCCCTACACTTTTTCTAGGGTTCCTTTAGATGTCGTGTTTGCTGAAGGTACTCCCCCCAGAGGGCATTGCTGTGGGTGCAACTCTTTGGCTCACTGCTCCCATACTCTGCGGTCTCAGGTTCCCTACCACCACTCTCCTAGAGGTGGTGACGATGGTTGGTAGCGCCGCTTAGCTTATTTTCCTCATTGTGCCTCTAGGTGGTCTCCAGCTCCAGCTCAGTCCATCCCTCCTGATGCTCCTAGTGCTCCCCGTGGTTTTGATTGGCATCCTGCCACTTCCTCCAAGTTTCCCCGCTTGGCGCTGGCCATTTCTCCACCCAGGGGGGAAGAGAAAGAAAAGAAAGAAGTTGAAGAAGATGGTTGGTCACTCCCTGACCCTCCTGTTAACCCCAATGATGTGTGGGGTTTTGATGATAAAGATCCTCCTCTTTTTGGCACTGCTCTTGCTGCTTAATGGCTTTATGCCTTTTTTTTATGAATAGTTGTTAGTTGTTTTTGGCTTTGCCGTGTGAACTCTACAGGGTGATTTTTATGTCCCCTAGGCCCTTTTTTGTGAATATGTAACTTTAATATTTTATTAATAGAAAAGGCACTATTCATCAAAAAAAATTATTTAATTAGATATGACTTGAGATCTAAACTAGCTTCAATTTAGTTATTGCAATATCCCCCTTTTTAATAATGAAACTCAATATTAACCAAATAAGTAATAAATAAATAAATAATATTAACAAATATATTGAACAATTACTACTACGATTTAAAAGAAGTAAATATTGATCAATGATATTATTAAGACATATATAATTCACAATTAGTCAACAAGAGCTACTATCACCAGCTTCATGCAGTCATATTCAACTAGTCGACATTAGACTAGCGATGATGAGAGTATACATGACAATGCTTAATATTAGTGATTGATTTGAGCATGAAATAGTATGAATCCATGACTACAAATGGGACATCAAAGGAAAATAATGTAATATATATGAGGGTGTTAAGGAAATAAATTTTTAAGAATTACAAGTGGCAAATACGATATAGTAGTTAATGAAGGTATTCTTCATTATTAAACAAGAAGGCTAATGACCCCAATAAGATAAATGCATTGATGATAGTGAAGCTGAGTCAAGGGGAAAAAGAGGTACATGCCACAAAAACTATAATACATCAAGTTTAGTATGTGTTGAAGTGAGAAAAAGTCAATATAATTATTTGGACAATGAAATGAATGAAGTGAAGATTGCTTCATATAATCGTAATGTGAAATACCTTCTTGCAGTCAAAATATCTATCAGATGAACATCATGACACCTTGATATCAGTGATTATAATGTGACTTGACCGAATCAGTAGAGAAGCATTCAATATGCATACGACTGGAAATTCCAAATTATAGAGATCGATGGTAGAATTGTTGACTTAGATGTAAATACAATGACTAGGTGAATTACCAAGCCTACACTAAAAATTCTCTCGTGTTAGTGAATCGCACAATATAAGAAATGCATGATACCCCTCATCTTGTATGAATTTGTTTACCTTATAAAAAAGAGATAACACTTGTTGGCGGTGCTCCCGATCGAATTATCGATGTCCAACGATTCCACTAGGAGCTATTACCATTAGAGATGTATATGTCTCTATTAAATACACTAGATTGCTAACACAAATAAACCATCAAAAATAATAATAACACATTAAGTGATATCACAAACATACCAAATACACTAATTGGTAGCTTTTGAAGAGGCAAGAGTTTGGTGTTTAATTGCAACACTTATAAGCTATAGCATAAGGTTGTTGGAAAATGGTCAACACATGCACACATATGCACATGTAGGCACATGCATATATGGAATGTTATCATTTATGACAACACTTAATAGTTCTATGATCACACATATTGGATATCATGAATATGTTTGAATACATTTGATGAAGAAAAAATGTCTAAGTCCACAGACTGGTCATGTAACCTAGTTTGACAAATTAGTGTAGAAAACTTCACAAGATTTTCAAGTAAAGGCATGTGATCTTAGTTACATGCTTGTAGGATACCAATGAATACATGTTTAAGGTCACACGTATTAATATTGAGGTATTAAAGAGATATGTTCAGTTGATTATTTGCAAAGATAGTAAACAAAGTATAACTTATTGGCATTCACTAAGGCCGACTTTGTGAATGATTGGAAAGTTATTTTTGGATGGTATCTTGGATCTAAGGCCAACTAAGGATATTGATGAAGCGTGCAAATGTGGATTAAATAAAATGTTGTTTACCTAGAGTGATGTTGACTAGCTCTTCTAAATATACCTCTAGCAAAGTATGAGTATACAAACACTTTTGTATAAGTGTGTGATGATCTTGAGAAGATAATTGATGGATGCAAACTGTGAAGGCATCTAAGAGGTAGAGAAGAGATTAAGAGAAAGAAGAACAAGCAGTTTTCTTCTAGGAATACTTTTTTAACTCTTTGTATTTAGGACAACAGATTAATTATAAGTGTTGTTGCACCTATTGTACACCCCTAATAGGGTTTTATTGCCTCTAACAGGGTTGGACTCCTAGCAGGATTGATTCCTTAATTGAGATCACATTGTAAAGGCTCCTACCAAGGTCTTTCCTTTGACTAGGACCTTCCTATTGTAATATTCATCTCCTAACAGGGTCAAAACTCCTAACAGGGTTATTATACTTATAGTGGAGATATTTGTGAGTACCATCCCCATTGGGGTTTTTCCCTTAATAGGGTTTCCTTGAAAACAAATATGGTGTTATGAGTTCTTCTATGTTTGTCTATGTTGCATGGTTATTTATTTTATGCTATATCTTTATATGTTGTTTGAAGAAGATCAAGAAGTTTAGGAATTCAGTAAAGTAATGTAACATGATTCACCCCCCCTCTCAGTGTTACCAAATCCTAACAATTGGTATCAAAGCATTAGGCCATTGAAAGAAAATCTTAATAGCTTTGGGGAGATCAAGATGGATTTGGAAAACTTGAAGAAGAGTTAAGAAATGGCCTTGGAATATGTGGACATTGCTAATGCTGATAGAGTGGATCTAAAGTACAAGCTATGGAAGACAAATGACTTTATCATGAAGTTGAAGCATCAACTTGAACATGAGAGAAAATTGAGAGATGATCTCATGGAAGCACAAAATGAGGAGCTATCATATCAAGATCAGATTGAATAGCTAAGACATGAAAATAATTCGTTGAAGGATGAAATGGAGGTCACAAAATTGAACTTGATGAAAGAGGTTGAAGCTAAAAAAGAAGAAAAAAGAAAAATTGCAAGATGAACTATCAAACACAAAGGATAGATCGCAGAACTTAGAGAATGAACTGAATACATTAAAAAAAAAAGATGAGCTAGAAAGATACTGTATCACCATTACTAGTGAACTTGATTAGACCAAAGGTCACATAGAAAAACTTCATGAAAGCATAAAGAAATTGGATGAACAAATTGACATGCAATTTTCCGTTGGAGACATGATAGGAGTAGGATTTAATGACAACCCTAATCAGAGGAAAGATAGAGTTGTGGTGAATATTGAGTCACCTAAGAAGTCATATTCTGAAGTTGTAATAGTAGAACCTGAGATACCTCCTTTAAAGGACAATAACAAGGATTGTAGTCACAAAGATCAATCAAAGAAACCAGCTAAAAAGGTACTCCTAAGCCTAAGTTTACTGGTTTTTGTTTTAATTGCTATTTGTATAGACACAAGATAAGAGAATGTATAAAAATTGATATGAGGTCTAGTAGACCTACATATGATCACTTGAATGATTTTCTCAAGAAAAAAATGAGAAAAGATTGAATGAGGCAAATGTTGAAAAAGGTGAATGTAGTCAAGATGCAAAACATAGACAATCTAAGGATAAGGAAACATGTAAAACAAATGATAATATGAAATATAATGTTTCTAATACTAGCAAGGATGAAGGTAACAAGAAAGTGGAAGAGATGAAAAAACCTATTACCAAACCTAGAAATATTCTATGTTACAAATGTAGTAACTTTGGTCTTATTGCCAAGTATTACAAGTTGGAGATTGATTACAACCAATTGAAACCTAAGAAGAAGGTGACATGTTTTAAGTGTAACAATGACAGATGTGTTGCAAAGTACTATAGATTTAGAGGACTAGTAAAGAAGTCTTTCAGACCATTCACAAAAGAAAAGGAACTGAGTGAAGAAGATATAGAGATAGCAAAAATAAAGGAAGAATTCAAGGAGAAATGGGTCAGAAAAAATGAACCTATGGAATTTGAAGTCAATAAAGATAAAGAGAATAGTGTGAGCACTCACAAGAGTCCTAAGATTCTTGTGGAATCATTACTAGGGTGCATTGCGTCACGATCCTTTTGATGGGAAATGTATGCCTTAGGGGGAGCATGACAAATTAACACCAGTCAGTTGTAGAGCCCCTATATGGATGAGTTAAGCTATGTGAGCTTGAAATCAAATTATTTTATATGTTATGGGATCTTGGACAAGATCGCATATGTCTTGAAGATGTGTGTGAGAAAGTGTATCAATTTGAGCTAGTACTAGTTCCTTGTAGCTTTATGGGTAGTTTTTGGGACTTGTGTGAAATTGTCTATAAGGGTAATAATGTAGTCAAATTATTCACCTTTTACATTGAGATCCGAGAGCATTGTATAGTTTAGAGTAGTAGATGGAGCTTGAAGAGTTTGTAGTTGTGTTTGCAAAACCCTTATACGACTACGTGAGCTAGGTATTTATAATTAACTCAATAAAACTGTATCAATTATAGTAGAAAAGAAATCAGTATGTATACACCTAAGGTTTTTAACATTCTTGAAAGGAATAGAGAAAAATTCAAGAGCCATCCCTTCAAATCTACTGAAGAGGATCAAGAGGGTGCATTTTTGCATACCTTAGTTGGTGTTCTTCATGTTGAAGACATCAAGGCTCATATACATAACAAGATTGAGTTTATAGGTACTACATAGATATTTGATTAGATGCTAGGGTTATAAAATGCAGATCAAACCATAAGAGAAGAATGTAGGAAGGTTCATAGGTTGCCTATAGTTAAATATATGGAGA
The DNA here is from genome assembly GCA_027943335.1 of Chamaecyparis obtusa. NCBI lineage: Eukaryota > Viridiplantae > Streptophyta > Pinopsida > Cupressales > Cupressaceae > Chamaecyparis > Chamaecyparis obtusa. The sequence goes on from BSBK01003026.1 coordinate 365,375, forward strand.
GATTTGAATTTGATGAGTTAGATTGGATCAAAATTATGTTGAGTAGGATTCATGATGAATTCATATGGATTGGTGGAACCCCAACCAAAATCACCAAAGAACTATTTCATGAGATCATTGGTTTACCTATGACAGGTAAAACATCTAGAGCAGAAAAAAAATTAGGTTTGAAGTGGAGAAACTAACTAAAAGTAAATGGAACAAGAGAGCCATGATAGTAAATGACATCACACAAGAGGATTTCAAACTTGTAGCAAAGATATTGGGATACAAGTTCCAGTATAGTAGCAAGATAAATAGTGTATCAGCCAATTTTATTCATATGGCATACAATATGGTAGTTGAAGATGAAGATTATGACCTCTACAAGGTCCTAAGGCAACAAATAATAAAAAATTTGGTAGGGATAAAGAGAAATAGAATAACACACTTTAGATTTAGGTCACTAGTAATATACATATTCTTTCATGTTATGAGAAGATTCCCTAACATGTATCTATGGAGATTAGACATATGTACTATGTAAATGATCAACGACTGCTACAAAAGAAGTGATGAGAAAAATACATATGGTGAGGTTGTAGGAATGATGAAACTCTTCCAAAAAAAAATGCATGAAAGGGAAATAATCCCTTGGATACTTTTGGATAAGTATAAGGATGATATATGTTTCATGGTAGAGACTGATAACACATTTATTTTAGCTATAGAACCTAGAACTTCACGGGCTACTCCTATGGACTATAAAGTAGATTATACTATTCTAGAACTTCATATCCAACATGTTTTGTAGTCCCCTAAAGACCCCAATGTTCCAAGATGGGGTACATATGAAGAAAAATACACAACAGTCAAGGAAGAACTGGTAAAAGGGAGAAGGGAGAAGAAAGTTGAATCATTGGTTGACAAAATAGTAGAGCAACATGGCATATCCAAAGAAGAAATGAAAACTATCAGGGAAAAGGTGGCATAACTTGGGGAAAAATACAATATTCCCCCTCCTCAAACTAACATTGAAGCACCTCAAGTAGTAGAGGTTGAGGAAGAAGAAGAAGAAAAAGAAAAATATAACACTCCTACACCTTCTAGGAGAACCTCGCAGAGGCAGGCCTTAAGAGCAGACACATAGGGCCAAAAACCTCATAAGGCCAGACCTAAGGCCATGGCTAGTAGATTAGGAAAGAAGAGGAAAACATTAGATACCCCTCCATATTCACATGGAAAGGATAAGTAGCAAAAGACTTCTCAAGAAGAAGAACAAAATAAGGAAGTCCAAATGATGGACACAGAGAAAAATGAAGAACAAAAGAAGGAGCAAGAAGAAGAAAAAGATAGAAAGATTCAAGAGGCAAAGCAAAGGGCACTTGAAGTAGATAGGAAAAAGGAAGAAGAAGATGAACATAAGAAAGGTAAGGAAACACAAAGAAACCTATTCAAGACCTACCTTAAAGTTCTACAAAAGAGAGTAGTAAATGATGGTAAGCTCACTTCTATTGAAAAATACGTTGATAGATATGATGAAGATGAGAAAAACAAAATAGAAGATATAGTTGTGGAGAACTGCTCACTTTCAAAAAGAATTTGATTGAAATAGAGGGCCAAATAAGTAAGGAATTATTTGAAAGAATAGAAGGAAGAAATAAAAGAGCCCTTGATGAGGACATCAAGATGGGACAAGATATTCTTTTGCAGAATATGCCTACTATGACATAGAGTGAAATGGGAGATTGGCTTGAGAGGCTAAGAGAAAACTTGAGAACAAAATATAGAATCATAAAGTTCATGGCATGAAAGTATGAAGAGGTTGAACAAGAAACTCATGACAAGGTCACAAATCTACTCCTCGAGGAGCAACCTAATCTTGATAAGTGTACAAGGACCCCAATCCCAAAAATAATCTTCACAAAGCCTACAATTACCAAAGTTACAAAAAAGGCTGAAGATCCAAAGGGGACAGAGGTAGTTGTCATTTCCTTACCTGATGTCTTCATTGACAATGTTGGGATTTCACTTGATACCAAGCTAGACAAATCTAATCCATTTCAGATAAGTGAAACATTCACCAACATTGATAAAGTAGTAAAGAATCTTGAGCTACCAAAGATCACTCAAGAAGAGTCAGCTGAGAAAGTACAACAAGAAGATCAAACACCTAAAAAGGTACATGTATCAAAAGAAAAAGAGGAAGAAAAAGAAATAAAAAATGTAAAGGAGCAGGAAAAGGAAAAAGAAAAAAAAGAAGAAAATGAACAAGCAAAGGAAAAGGAAATAGAAAAGAAAGAGGAACAACCAAAAGGATTGTCTATCACTCCTTTTTCTACACTTAGTTTGTTGGCAAGTGGCTCTCAATCACTTCCAACTAACTTAGAGGACATGGATGTTACAGACCTAATGTAGTGGTCAATACTTGCCTTTGCCAAAGCCAAAGAGAAATTAGAAAAGAAAATTGACAAGACCTCAAAGACAATCCACTGAGAAACACAAGTATTAAGTAAGCATTTGACTACACCTCCTGTACACAATGAAGATCCTATAAGTAGTCTAGACAATGTTCTAAGTATAATAGAACACAATTTTGATACATTAGAAGATGCAACTAGGATAAAAGTAGTAGAAGATTTGAAAATACAAAGGATGAAAGATACTCTTGATGGGATCAAGAGTGATCTTAATAGATTGATTGCCACTGAAAGGGGAATGAACTCTTGTCTTAAGGATGGACATGATCTATATAAACTCTCCATGACTTTGCACAAGCATGTAAAGAGAATAAAAAATATCATAGCTTAGGATGAAGAGGTTTTGATAAAACTCTTTGAGGATTCTGTAAATAAGAAAATTCTGGATATAAATGAAAAAAATGAGATCATGGATAAAATCAATACTCTCCAGTTAGAAAAAGATAGAGTTCATAGGATATTTTTAGAATTAAGAATCTTTTTGACTCCCAAGATCAGTTTCTTAGAGAGTACTCATGAAGACCTTCAACTTGGTCCCAAAACATTTCAGGAATTAATACCTAAGGATGTAGAAGAGGTAGACACGGCCGCATTTGGTGTAAATGGGCTCATTTAGGTTGTAGAGGCAATTAAGGAAGCTTGGGATGCAAACATATGGATCATGAAGATCAACTATAGAGATATACTACAGACAGTTCAATGTAATTTTGTACTTTTTCAATTTCGTTGGTTTGGTATCAGCGTCAGACATTTTTGGCACCCTTTTCCATTTATGTCAAAGGGGGAGAGAGAGAGAGAGAAAAAAAAGTGTAATGAAATGTAAAATGAAAACATAAATAAGAGAAAAGTATTCTCTGAAGGCTATGTATCAAACTTTATGTGTTACATATATTTCCTTTTACATTTTTGTCATGATGTTGCACTTAGTCATTTATTAAAACTAAGTGTTTCCATCAATGCCAAAGGGGGAGATTATTGGCAAGTTGTCAGCACATGAACTATTGGAAACAATTTTCTGAAGGAAATTGCTACTCAAATTATGTATTGTCTTTGATGTCACACAATGTCATAGTCCGCAGCAATCAGTTCTTACCGAGTTCAGTCGGTCATCAAAGAAAATTCAGTGTTTACCGAGTTCAGTCGGTCGTCAAAGAAAATTCAGTGTTTACCGAGTTCAGTCGGTCGTCAAAGAAAATTCAGTGTTTACCGAGTTCAGCCGGTCGTCAAAGAAAATTCAGTGTTTACTGAGTTCAGTCGGTCGTCAAAGGAAATTCAGTGTTTACCGAGTTTAGTCGGTTATCAAAGGTAAAGGATTGTCAGTGTTTACCGAGTTCCCTCGGTCTCTGAAAGATTGTAGAAAATTATGGTCACCGAGCACTGTCGGCCCTTGAAGGATTTTTGCAAATAGAGTTTGCTTAATTCAGCCGACTGTTATACTAAATAATGTCGATTTGACAAATCTAAAATCATATAAATAAAAGGTCAAATGTGAAAAATAAACAAGAAATACAACAGAAGATTTACAGAAGAAAAGACAGGAAAGGTGTGTGCGAATTTGTGAAGGATGTTCAGATATCCTTGAGGTGCAGCACAGATTTATTCGATCAGGAAGGATCACACATATGCAGAACAGAGATCTATAATCAGCAAGGCAGTTGCATCATTATACAGGTCATTTTTCATTGTTACCTTCTTATCATTGTAATAGTGAATTCTAAATCTCCTAACCGAGTTGGTTTAACAACCATATTGTAAATCCTCTAACAAGGTGACAATTCCATTGAATTGTTTTCAAGACCTCTTACCAGGCCACTCCTAGCAGGGTGTTTAAATCCTCTAACAAGGTCACACCTAACAGTGTGTTTTGTAACCTTTTACCAGGTTGGCTTCTAACCGGGCATCACTTCAGAAAAGTGAAAATCAGTATCTAGATACATTGGTGGTTTTTCCCATATTGGGTTTCCACGTTAAATCTTATGTCTCTTGTGTTCTTAATTGCTATCTTAATCATACACTAGTACTGATGAATATCTAAAAGATAATTTTGTTAATACTTTCAGCATCTTCAAAGTCACTGCAATCTATTTACCGAGTAATAAAACAGATAACATTTTTAAGATATCCTAAGGGATCTGGAAAGAATTAATTGTGAAGTGTTTTATGGTTGACTGATTCACCCCCCCACCCCCCCTCAGTCACTTCATCCATATTCCATCAATTGGTATCAGAGCATTTGGTGCTTGCAGGAAGGGTTTCAAGGACCTAAGCTAAAGATCAGGATGTCTTACAAGAGGGAAATTCCAAAGCTCAACAGAGATAACTTTTCAGCATGGCAAGGTCTCATGCGACTTCATCTGGCTTCCATTGGTGATTCAGGATGCAAATACATTGATGAAGAATACACAATTCCTAATGGCGCATTAACTATTGAAGACATTGCAGATAAAAAGACTCACAACACCATGATGATAGACATTGCATCTGCTCTCAGCTATGAAGAATTTGATGATATTAAAGACTGCACTACTGCATATGAAATGTGGATGGCACTAAAGAAAATATATGGTGGTGATGCAAATGTGAAAAGAGCCAAAGCAGAAAGCCTAAGAGGACAGTGTGACAAGATGAATATGAAGGAAGATGAAAACATTGCAAAATATGTTGAAAGAATCAAAGCAAGTGTAAGTGCAATTAGAGCTTCTGGAGGAACAATCTCAGATGAAACTGTTATAAGTAAGGTACTCAGAACATTACTCCCTATCTATGCAATAAGAGTATCAGCTATTCAAGAAAGAAGATGTGAAACAAACCACAATATAACTTTGGATGCTTTAGTTGGAAGATTGACAGCCTTTGAATTAGACAACTATGACAACTATGTTCCTAGTTCCAAAAATATTGAATCAGCATTTGAGGCCAAGGTTTCACTAAAGAAGAACAAGAAAATTAAAGAAGTTCAGTCAGAAAGTGAAGAAGTATCAGAAGAAAGTTCTGATAGTGATCTTGAAATTGTAGAAGCATTACTTGCAAAGAAGTACTCTAGAGGGAAAGGTAAATATAAAGGTAAAACTCCTTTAATCTATTTTTCATGTGAAGAAATTGGACATATTGTAGCTAGGTGCCCAGACAAGGAAGTCAAGGAAGAGAAGAGAAGTCACAAGTACTATGGCAAAAAGAATTTCAAATCATTCAAGGATAAAGGTAAGAAATCATGTTTTATGGCTAAAGATTCTAATGATAGTGAAGAAGAAATTGTCTTTATTGCTATAAAAGATGAATCTGATGATGATGAAGATAAGATGGCACTTATTTCTCATATAAGAAAAGATGATATATGGATAATAGACAGCGGATGTTCACACCACATGACTGGTGACAAGACAAAATTTGAATATCTAGAAGACTGTGATAGTGGTAATGTAAGATTTGGAAACAATGAACCTTGTTGTATAAAAGGAAAAGGAAGAATCTCATTAACCAAAGAACTCATATGTGATAATGCTTATTGGGTTGAAGGACTAAAACATAATCTTCTAAGTGTAGCACAGCTAATCAACACTGGTTTCAAGGTTGAATTCATGAATGGTCAAGCAAGACTACTGGATGGAAAAGGAAAACTCATTAGATCAGGCAAACAAACAAAAGGTAACTTATTTTATCTTGATCTCAGTGAATATTCATGCTTTATTGCTCAAATAGAAGAAAGTTGGCTATGGCACAAAAGGTTATGTCATGTGAATTTTGATAACATGATAAAAATAAGCAAATTCAAGAAGGTTAGAGGCATTCCTACCTTGAAGAAACCTAATACTAGTCTATGTAAGAATTGTCAGATTGGCAAAATGAGTAAAACTAGTTTCAAGAGTAAGAACTATCAGTCTAAAGAAATTTTGGAAATTGTGCATACTGATTTATGTGGACCTATTGGAATACAAAGCTATACTGGAGATAAATTCTTTATTCTTTTCGTTGATGATTATTCTAGAATGATGACTGTCATGTATTTAAGAGAAAAATAAGAAGCATTTGAAAAGTTCAAATGGTACTTAGCAAGAGTGGAAAAGGAAACAGGGAAAAGATTGAAATGCTTAAGATCAGACAGAGGTGGTGAATTCATCTCCCATGATTTTAACAACTTTTGCATTGAAAGAGGAATCAAAAGATAGGTATCAGCTCCTAGAACTCCTGAGCAGAATGGAATAGCAGAAAGAAGAAACAGATCTATTATGGATTGTGCAAGGACTCTAATGATAGAAAAGAACATCGCTATAAAGTACTGGAAGGAAGCTATCAGCACTACAATTCATACCTTGAACCGAGTACAATTGAAGAAAGACACATTCAAAACTCCTTATGAATTATGGTATGTCTATAAACCCAATGTAAGTTACATGAAAATATTTGGTAGCAAGTGTTATATCTTAAAAGAATCCAGAAGAAATAATTTTGATGTGAAACGTGATGAAGGAATATTCCTAGGATATTCTAGCAAAAGCAAGGCATACAAATGTTTGAACTTATCTACTCACAAAGTCATAGAAAGTATACATGTAAAATTTGATGAGTTTGTAGAAAAGACTGAAGAAGAAAGCAAAAGGGAACTTGAGAACTACAGAAGATTCGTTTACATTGAACCTGAAACATTGGCAGACACTACTATCAATAAGGAAACTATATCTACCGAGCCGAGCATAGTTACCGAGTCACAAACTGAGTCACAAGAAGAAGTTCAAACCAAGTCACAGGAAGAAATTCAGACCGAATCTCAGCCTGAAGTTACCGAGCAAATATCTACCGAGCCCGAGCAACCTAAAGAAGAGATCCTAGAAGACAACATCATGAATCATTCAAAAGGCAAGGAACCTATACTAGCCAAATATGTCAGAAGACATCATACACCAGATCAAATCATTGGAAACAAATTAGATGGTACTATGACAAGAAGCAAGCTAAAAGGTACATGTCTGCTTACTGACTTTGAACCTAGAAATATCAAAGATGCATTGGAAAATGAAAGTTGGATTGAAGCAATGAATGAAGAATTAGAACAAATACAAAAGAATAAAACATGGACTCTTGTACCCAGACCTAAAGATAAGAATGTTATTGGAACAAAATGGGTATTCAGGAATAAACTGAATGAAGATGGTCAAGTATCTAGAAACAAAGCTAGACTGGTATGTAAAGGTTATTCTCAAGAAGAAGGTATAGATTATGGAGAAACTTTTGCTCCTGTTGCAAGATTAGAAGGTGTAAGAACTCTACTTGCTTATGTAGCACACAAAGGATTTAAGGTATATCAGATGGATATAAAATCTGCATTTCTCAATGGAATTCTTGATGAAGAAGTCTACATTGAACAACCAGAAGGTTTTGTTGATCCAGATAAAAAGGACATGGTCTGCAGGTTACACAAAGCATTGTATGGTTTGAAACAAGCTCCTAGGGCATAGTATGAAAGACTCCATAACTATTTAATTCAGATTAATTTCAAAAGAGCCAATGATAACAGCAATCTGTATATTAAAGAAGGACCGGATGACAAAATTGTATTGGCAGAAATATTTGTGGATGCTACTATATTTACAGGGAATGAGGATCAGTGCAAAGAATTTTCAGAGCAAATGAACAAAGAATTTGAAATGTCTATGTTTGGTTTAATAAAATTCTTTGTTGGTCTTCAAATTCAGCAAAGCAAGAATGGTATATACATTACTCAATCCAAATACATTAAGGAAATACTTAAGAAGTTTGGTATGGAAGATTCAAAACCAGTTGGTACACCCATGTGTACTGGACTAAAACTTACCAAAAATGATGATTCAAAAGAAGTTGATCAGACCCTATACCGATCTATGATTGGAAAATTGCAGTATGTGGTACATACAAGACCTGATATTGCCTTAGTAGTCGGTATAGTAGCTAGATTCTCAGCAAAACCTAAGGAAAATCACATGATGGAAATCAAAAGAATCTTAAGATACTTAAGAGGAACTGAAGAATATGGTTTGTGGTATAAATTTGGAGGCAATCTAGACTTAAAAGTGTTTACTGATGCTGATTGGGCAGGAAACATTGATGACAGAAAAAGCACAAGTGGTGGAGCATTTTTTCTTGGAAAAAGACTAGTATCCTGGACTAGTAAAAAGCAAAATTGCACATCTCAATCCACAGCTGAAGCAAAATATGTTGCTGCTGCAGTAAACTGTTCAAATATTGTTTGGTTTAAACAGTTATTAGAGGGTATGAAGGTTGAAATCAAAGAACCAGTTGTTATATTTTGTGACAATACCAGTGCAATAAACATTTCAAAGAATCCAGTGATGCATTCCAAAACCAAGCACATTGCTATTAAATATCACTTTGTCAGAGAATTGGTGCAGGACAAGGAAATCAGATTAGAATATATTCATAGAAAAAGAACAGATTGCAGACATTTTTACCAAACCATTACCTAAGGATGCATTTGTGTATTTACGAGGTAAGTTAGGGGTCATTCCCCTATCCGAGGCTCACTAAATACAGTTTTAGTGATGCATCAACCAGAAAATGATTGAAAATCAACCAGTTGATGCAGCATATTCAAGGAATCATTGCATATGAATCAGTACTTGAGGTACATTAATTTTCACCGGTAATATGTAAATTGTCTTTGGCATGTGTTGTCAAAGAGGGAGTGTTTGCTATGTCTTTTCTATTACTTCAAGAAATTTTCAATAGTCAAAAGGAAGAATTTTCAGGATAAAGGAAGTCTGCTGACAGAGGGAGATTTAAATCTGAGCCGAGCTAACTCTTTCAAATTTCTTATGTTATGACATATTGTGTTGCCATCAATGCCAAAGAGGGAGATTGTTGGAAACAATTGTCTGAAGGAAATTGCTACTCAAATTATGTATTGTCTTTGATGTCACACAATGTCATAGTCCGCAGCAATCAGTTCTTATCGAGTTCAGTCAGTCGTCAAAGAAAATTCAGTGTTTACCGAGTTCAGTCAGTCGTCAAAGAAAATTCAATGTTTACCGAGTTCAGTCGGTCGTCAAAGAAAATTTAGTGTTTACCGAGTTCAGTCGGTCATCAAAGAAAATTTAGTGTTTACCGAGTTCAGTCGGTCGTCAAAGAAAATTTAGTGTTTACCGAGTTCAGTCGGTCATCAAAGGAAATTCAGTGTTTACCGAGTTCAGTCGGTTATCGAAGGTAAAGGATTGTCGGTGTTTACCAAGTTCCCTCGGTCTCCGAAAGATTGTAGAAAATTATGGTCACCGAGCACTATCGGCCCTTGAAGGATTTTTGCAAATAGAGTTTTCTTAATTCAGCCGACTATTATACTAAATAATGTCGATTTGACAAATCTAAAATCATATAAATAAAAGGTCAAATGTGAAAAATAAACAAGAAATACAGTAGAAGATTTACAGAAGAAAAGATAGGAAAGGTGTGTGCGAATTTGTGAAGGATGTTCAGATATCCTTGAGGTGCAGCACAGATTTATTCGATCAGGAAGGATCACACATATGCAGAACAGAGATCTGTAATCAGCAAGGCAGTTGCATCATTATACATGTCATTTTTCATTGTTACCTTCTTATTATTGTAACAGTGAATTCTAAATCTCCTAACCGAGTTGGTTTAACAACCATATTGTAAATCCTCTAACAAGGTGACAATTCCATTGAATTATTTTCAAGACCTCTTACCAGGCCACTCCTAGCAGGGTGTTTAAATCCTCTAACAAGGTCACACCTAACAGCGTGTTTTGTAACCTTTTACCGGGTTGGCTTCTAACCGGGCATCACTTCAGAAAAGTGAAAATCAGTATCTAGATACATTGGTGGTTTTTCCCATATTGGGTTTCCACGTTAAATCTTGTGTCTCTTGTGTTCTTAATTGCTATCTTAATCATACACCAGTACTAATGAATATCTAAAAGATAATTTTGTTAATACTTTCAGCATCTTCAAAGTCACTGCAATCTATTTACCGAGTAATAAAATAGATAACATTTTTAAGATATCCTAAGGGATCTGGAAAGAATTAATTGTGAAGTGTTTTATGGTTGACTGATTCACCCCCCCCCCTCAGTCACTTCATCCATATTCCATCATGAACACATATGCACATGCACATATGGAATGTTATCATTTATGAAAACACTTAACAGTTCCATGATCACACATATTGGATATCAAGAATATGTTTGAATGCAGTCGATGAAGGACAAATGCCTAAGTCCACAGACTGTTCTTGTAACCCAGTCTGATAGAAAATATTAGTGAACTTCACATGAGTTTTATAAAGGAATGAAATCTTAGTTACATTCTTGCAGGACACTAACAAATACATGTGTAAGGTCACACATGTTAATATTAAGGTATCGAAGAGATATGTTCAGTTGATTGGTTTTGAAGATAGTAAATAGAGTATAACTTGTTGGCATTCACTAAGGCCGACTTTGTGAACAATTGGAAAGTTATTTTTGGATGCTATCTTGGATCTAAGGCTAAATGAGGATATTGATGAACCATGCAAATGCACATTAAATAAAATGTTGTTTAGCTAGAGTAATGCCAACTAGCTCTTGTAAATATACCTATAGCAAGGTATAAGTACACAAACACTTTTGTATAAGTGTGTGATGATGTTGATAAGATAATTGATGAGTGCAAATTGTGAAGACATCTAAGAGGTATAGAAGAGATTAGGAGAAAGAAGAACAAGAGGTTTTCTTCAAGGAATACTTTGTTAACTCTTTGTATTCACGACAAGATATTGATTGTAAGTGATGTTACACATATTGTACACCCCTAATAGGGTTTGATTTCCTCTAACAAAGATGGACTCCTAGAAGGGTTGATTCCTTAATTGGGATCACATTATAAAGGCTCCTAACACAATTTGTCCTTTGACCAAGACCTGCCTATTGTAATACTTGGCTCCTAATAGGGTCAAAACTCCTAACAGGGTTATTATACTTATAGTGCAGATATTTGTGGGTATCATCCCCACCAGGATTTTTCCCTTAACAAGATTTCCTCAAAAACAAGTATGGTGTTATGAGTTCTTCTATGTTTGTCTATGGTGCATGGTTATTTATTTTATGCTATATTTTTATATGTTGTTTAAAGAAGATCAAGAAGTTTAAGAAGTTAGTAAAGTATTGTAACACTGATTCAACCCCCCTCTCAGTGTTACCAAATCCTAACAAAGGTAATTAATTGAGATTCATAATGGTTAATAAGAGACATTGGACATGTCTCGTGGACACCTCCCATCCACTGTAAGATATAAATAAGAAAATATGGCAGAACAAAGGAAAAGGAGGAGAGGGGAAATCAAAATATAATAGGATCACAATGAAGACCTAAGGGAAGAAAGTTCATTGTGGTATGTTAGTCAAATATTAAATTAATTGTTTTTTTTATTGAATACTATATATATATATATATATATATATATATATATATATATGAACATTTTTATTTTCAAGTCATATGATATGTATATATATTATATATTTCTATATATATATATATGGATATTAAATTAAAATATACACACATGTATATATACATTTGACCTCATTTTTCTACCAAAATTTTTGACCATCAATTAAAAAGGTTTAGGTTGGTTGGATTATAGAAGGAAAAATTCCTATTTTTTTAATCCATGCCCGTGTTGGTTGAAATTTCGACCAATACCATGTAGGTCAAAATTGTGACCAACACGGGCATAAATTTAAAAAGAAAAAGGATTTTGTATCTCATTTCATTGTTTGGTTTTAACTAGGAGCGCGTGAAGGAGTTGGAGCCTGCGATTATTTGAACTATTATTTGGTGAGAGTTTTAGGAGGACCGCCTACCTATGAGGGTTGCCACTATGATTTGGTGTAAAAGGAGGACCTCCTGTAAGGATTTCCTTACTCAGCATTTGTCTTGCATTATTTTATGCATCTATGCTATTGGTACTTGTTGGTTACCTACTTAGGGCCTGTGAGCAATGTGCCAGGGCATCATGTATTGGGTATTTGCTGGCACATTTTTTATCACTGTTTATGTACATCTAATTTAGACATGAACTTGCAGAGATAAACTTGCAAAACCCTAAATTTTTGAATCACCGCATCATGTTACACTGTAAATGTACTAGTGTTAGGTTTATGATTGCTACAAATCCTTCAATATTGATCATGTTCTTTGTATTCATGTTGTCACAACAAAACAAGTATGCAATATGTAAGGAAACTAAGGTGCAGAAACAACTTCCTACACTAATCTCTAAAGGAAAGTATTGTGCAAATTCTTTTAAATCCTTACAATTTCAGATTCATTAACTACTTTAACAATGATATTGTAGCCATATACCATGCATACAGAAAATAGAGAATGACACAAAGATTTACCCTGAGGAAAACCTTTCGATAAAAACCCCAGCACTCCAAAACCTGCACAATGTATTTATCAAAACTATTACAGTTTACAATACACTTGCAATGCAAGTTCTTTCAGAAGATTTCCAACCCTTGAAGACAAATTGCGGTAGCATAAAAATGTTCCAACAATACACTTACTTCTCCTCTCTTCGCAACCCTAAAAAATGCTTATATCATGTGCTTCCCTTTTTAGGGAAACTTCCAAAGATGGTCGTATTAGGGTTTTACCATTCTCCGAGAAAATAGGAACTCAAAATTTTTTTTCTAGCCGATGCCCCGAACCACACAATTGTAGAAGAGTGTATAGTACTCAACTTTATTAGTTGCCACATGTCTTGCATGTCTTCACCTATCATTGAATCTTCTAGACATAGCTCTTACGTGTCATAGGAATCCATCATAACCATTTTAGCCATGATCTCCTTACACACAATTCAAGATGCTGACACATCAACATGCCAACTAGACATGTACACTCACACTTAATTACATTATTTGCAACAAATACATTTTACAAAACAAATAATAAGAATAGGAATTATTCAAGGTTGAGACACCTTATTCCTAACATTCTCCCACTTGTCAAACACCTTGTAAGAGTAGCAGGAACATAACAGGAACTAACCGCTATAGGCCAAAAGGCACATAGACTCCAAACACCATATGAACTTCTTAGTACCCACTGGTTTCATTAATGCATCTGCAACATTCTTCACAGTATCTACCTTCTCCAAATTTACCTTTCCATCTTCCACCATATCTCTCACAAAGTGAAACTGCACATTAATGTGCTTCATTCTGGCATGAAAAGTTGGATTCTTCACAAGGCAAATAGCGCTTTGACTATCACACCAAATAGTAATCTCTTCTGCATCAAAACCAACATCAAAACACAATCTCCTAAGCCAAATGGCTTCCTTACAAGCATGGGTAGCAGCCATGTACTCAGCTTCTGTAGTGAAAAAAGAAACCACAGGTTGTCACTTACTCATCCAACTAATAGTACCACCAAACATAGTGAACACATAAGCACTAGTGGATCTCCTGCTATTAATATCACCTGCCCAATCTAAATCCACAAACCCATGAATACAAACTTAATATGGAGATCTAGAAGAGTTACCATGGTAACATATGGAGTAATCTGATGTACCCCTCAAATATCTAAATACTCGCTTAATTGTATCCCAATGTACCCATCCAGGGTTAGCCATAAATTGACTCAGGACTCCCACTGCTTGGGCAACGTCTGGTCTAGTACAGACCATAGCATACATAAGACTACCAACTACACTAGCATAAGGTACTCTACTCATTTCCTCCACCTCACTAGGAGATTTTGGACAATCATCTACAAACAACTTTGTTCCCACAGAAACAGGAACACATAGTGGTCTACAATCTACCATGCTGAACCTGTCCAACACAGACTTCACATACTTACTCTGACTCAACCAAAGTTTTTTGTTAGACCTATCTCTACTGATTTCCATACCCAAGATGTACCTTGTTGCCCCAAGATCTTTCATCTCAAACTGTGCTGACAACTGAGATTTAAAATCAGAAATCATACCCTTACCCTTCCCAAATAACAACATATCATCAACATATAATGCAACAATAAGAAGGTGATCATTTTCAACTTTGAAATAAACACAATGATCTGATTTTGATCTTACAAATCCAATTGAGAACACAAAGACATCAAACTTAAGGTACCCCATCCTAGGAGATTGCTTCAAACCATATATAGATTTCTTTAATCTACAAACTAAGGATTCTTTACCTTTAACAATGTAGTGCTCAGGCTGTGACATATAAATCTCTTCCTCCAAATCACCATGAAGGAAAGTTATCTTCACATCCATCTATTCTATCTCTAAATCATATGATGCAGCAAGAGATAACAAAAATCTAATGGATGTCAACTTTGCAATAGGAGAGAATATTTCACCATAATCTATTCCCTCTACCTATGAATACCCCTTTGCAACCAATCTAGCTTTGTACCTTTCAACACTACCATCTACACAAAATTTCTTCTTGAACACCCATTTACAACCAACAAATTTTCTCCCTTTAGGTAAAGGTACAAGGTCCCAAGTTTTTTTTTTCTCCAATGAAGCCATCTCATCATCCATAGCCTCAATCCAGGAACCTACATCTTCCATGCCCAAAGCCTCTTTCACAGATCTAGGCTCATCAATGTTAGTAATCAAAGCAAAAGCACAATTGGAATCCAACATAGAATAACCAAACCTTTTTGGTTGCTTTCTTTCTCTTGTGGATCTCCTCAAGGGCTGAGGTTGAGGTTGTTCTTCCTCTTCTTCTAAACTATCAAAGCTCTCCTCATCATTAGTCCCAAAATGGTCTCTCTGTTCAATCTTCTCAGGGGTAGGAGGAAACTGAACATCTTTTTCCTTTTCTTTTTCATTTGGTTGTAGCACAATAGGAGAAGGTGTTAGCTCTCTAAAAATAACATTTCTACTATGCAACACCGTACTAGTCATAGGATTCCAAAGCTTGTATCCTTTCACACCAATACTATATCCGATGAAAATACATTTGACAGCTTTGTTTTCCAACTTAGATCTTTTCTCCTTTGGAACATGTGCATAAGATTCACAACCAAAAACACAAAGATGTCTAATTGAAGGCTTCTTACCAGACCACACCTCCATGGGTGTCTTACCAACAAGAGTTGATGTAGGAGATCTGTTAACCAGATAGCAAGTAGTGGCCACAGCTTCGGCCCAAAACCTTTGTTCTAAACTAGCTCCACTAAGCATACTCCTAGCCTTCTCCATCAGTGTCCTATTCATTCTCTCTGCAACTCCATTTTTATATGGGGTATAAGGAGTTGCCTTATGCCTCTTGATACCTCATTCTTTATAGAATTGTTCAAACTTTGTGGAACAAAACTCCACCATTATCAGTTCTCACACACTTGATTCTTTTACTAGTTTGATTCTCCATGAGAGCCTTAAATTCCTTGAACCGACTGAAAACCTGTGTCTTACTTTTCAGGAAATATATCCAAGTCCTTCTGCTATAATCATCTATAAAAGATACAAAATATATAGAACTAGAGATAGAAGGAACTTTTACAGGACCAAAAACATCAAAATGAATAAGATTGAAAAGTCCAGAAGACTTGTGAGAACTAGAGTAGAACTAAACATGATTTTGCTTACCATAAACACAGTGTTCACAAAAATCAAACTTGAGATTACAATCATTTAGCCCCTCGATGAGATTTTTAGTTTTCAAGGTCCTAAGACCCTTCTCACCAATGTAGCCAAATCTCGTATGCCACAACATTGTCTTTTCTATAGGAAGCTTTCCTTCCAAAGTGTTTGCACCCTTAGGTACACTTACCTGCATTGCCATCTGAACCCATTGCCACAGTCTTCTTTACTACTCGTTCAAATGGTGGGGATGAAGTGATAGCCGCTCTCTTCTTTGAAATAGAAGAAATATTGCACTGAGCAATGCATGCATCAAGATGAAACAAAGTACCTCTCCAAGTACCTTTAGTGAGTACCATAGAACCTCTCATCATCTTGCATCCATCTTTCAAAAAGACAACTTGCACACCTACATCATTCAACATACTTATAGATAATAGGTTTCATGGAAAACTCAGAATGTGCATAACTCCGTTGATTCCCTTTACTCATCCATCAGGAAATCTGATAGTGACCCTTCTACGTCTAACTATCTTTAGGTGAGAATCATCACCCAAGCACACCTTTCCACCATCGAACTCTTCATATTTTGAGAACCAGTTTTGATGAGAGGTCATGTGAAAAGAAGCACTCAAGTCTATGAACCACACATCATCAGATGCATGGGTTACCAAAGCTGCAACAAAAGCATCTCCATCTTCTTGAGATTTTTCAGAAGCTAAATCTAAGCCTTTCTTCTTCTTCTTCGGTTCTTTGTAGTCCCTCTGGAAGTTCCCAGATTTACCACAGTTCCAACATTTCTCCTTAGACTTTCTAGGAGTCTTAGAACTCCCATGGGATTTGGATCTACCCTTCTTTGACTTTTTGTCATTTTGCTTTCCTCTGTTGTTGGATCTCCCGCGAACAACAAGGGCTTCCTTAGACAAATTTGAAGTCTTTCTTTGCATCTCCTTAGATAGTAGAAAAGACACCACATCATCCATATAGAATGTGACTATAGTAATTTTGAGAGCCATCACAAGATGGTCCCACAAATCTGGCAAGGAACAAAGTAGGGTCATACAATGATCCTCCTCCTCAATCTTGGTACCGGACGATGCCAACTGTGCAATCAATAAATTGAATGTGTTGAGATGATCAGATATAGATCCACCTTCCTCCATTCTTAAAGAATACAACTTCTTTCTCAGGAACAACTTATTCATCAGAGATTTGGCCTGATACATAGACCCAAGCCATTTCCACAAAGAATTTGTAGTAGTCTCATCAAGAACATTCAGAAGAACAACATCTACTAGACAGAGTCTGATGAGACCCTTAGCCTTTCGATCCTTGATATCCCAATCCACTTGACTATAGGTTTCACATCAAGTGAAGCAACCTTCCATAGATTGTGGTCTTCAAGCATGTCTTCCATCTTGAGTTTCCACAACTCGAAATTAGTACCATTAAATTTCTCCACCTCCATCCTACTGTATGAGGAACTTGACATCTCAATCTACAAATAAGATTTAGAATGATCTACACAAAACTCCCACTCAACTTGAGATTAGCTCAAAAAACCCTACCCAACAACTAGGGTCAAATATTGATCAGGCTCTGATACCACTTGTAAGGAAACTCAGGTGCGGAAATAGCTTCCTACACTAATCTCTAAAGGAAAGTATTATGAAAATTATTTTAAATCCTTACAATTTCAAATTCGTTAACTACTTTAACAATGATATTGCAGCCATATACCACACATACAAAAAATAGAGAATGACACAAAGATTTATCCTGGGGAAAACCTTTCGGTAAAAACCCCAGCACTCCAAAACCTACACAATGTATTTATCAAAACTATTACAGTTTACAATACACTTGCAATGCAAGTTCTTTCAGAAGATTTCCAACCCTTGAAGACAAATTGTGGTAGCATAAAAATGTTCCAACAATACACTTACTTATCCTCTCTTTGCAACCCTAAAAAATGCTTATATCATGCACTTCCCTTTTTAGGGCAACTTCCAAAGATAGCCGTATTAGGGTTTCACCATTCTTCGAGAAAATAGGAACCCGGATTTTTTTTTCGGGCCGATGCCCCAAACCCCATGATTGTAGAAGAGTGTATAGTACTCAACTTTATCAGTTTCCACATGTCTTTCATGTCTTCACCCATCATTGAATCTTCTAGACATAGCTCTTACATGTCATAGGAATCCGTCATAACCATTTCAGCCATGATCTCCTTACACACAATTCAAGATGCTGACACATCAAGTGGAGTGACACATCAACATGCCAACTAGATAGGTACACTCACACTTCATTACATTATTTGCAAGAAATACATTTTACAAAACAAATAATAAGAATAGGAATTATCCAAGGTTGAGACACCTTATTCCTAACACAATATAGTGAACAAGTAGTGTTTGCTCATTGCTTTCGACACTTCTAGTGCTGATTACCAATTAGCCCATGAGTTTTCCATGACATCTATGATATGTTTATTTCTATACTTGTGCCCTATTAATACTATTGTGGTATCTTTCTTACTATCCCTTTCTCTGCTCATAAACAACCAAGGAGTTAGATTCCTAGCATCGTGGACCCTCTGTCTACTCACTAGTTTAAAAATCAAATAACTTCACTTTTTCCCAAAACACTTGGCAAGGAAAAAGAATTTACAAAAACCCTTTTCCAAGTGCTAAAACATATCTAATACCTACTATGGACTTCTTTGGACCAGTGATGACTGTCACCACATAGTGACCCCTAATTAGCATAAAAAAACCATCAATTAAAAAAGCATCAACATTCTCCCTTTACCCTTATCACTCCAAAATCTTAGCAGTGTCATATAATGACTAAAAATGAACAAAACTTAAAGGAATAGGTCTCAGTCCACCGAGAACCCCAAAAACCCCAATTTTATCACTCCTAAACCCTCAATCCAAGGGTTTCTTGAATCTTCTATTCCCGATTAGTTCTAGGTCCAAAAAATGGTTGTTTCACCACTAGATGATCATTATAAGATGATCCAAATCATAATATATATCCTTCCTTCAGACCAAATTTCTACTACTGCACTCTACCCACTAATTTCTTCAAGAAAACCTTCATTGTTTCGTGACAGTCAACCAATGCTGCATTGTTCTCTGCAATTAAAAGGTTAAAATCATATTTTACATGTTAGATTCTTGCATCCCATGAAGTCTGGACCCTTATAATTCATGGGATGTTAGAATCTTTAAAGGAAACTCAGACTGTCACCCGGAATTAGTCTAGTTTTCTAGCCTGTGACTTGTTACCAGGTGGTTAAAACTTTAAAACAAAATGTAATTGATGTATCAGGGATCTAAAATGAATCAAAGATATCTCCTAATGCATCTTCCAAAAATTCTACAAATATCACATAACAAAGAAATGCAAAACTCAAATCAAAATTGCACACAAAGGAAATTTATTTGATTATTCACTATTCCACCGTACACACACCAGGTCTCGTGTACAATAATCTTCTTATAAAAATAGAACTTACTATAACCATATCAACCAACTTTTTTCATTGAGTATGAAATATTTATAACTATTTTAGAAGATGACTGAAACTTGTCTTATCCTTCACCAAGTCTTTACTATCAAATCATAATAAAGGACAAAACATATATGGTAATATCAAGCGATGGGAAAAGTACTATAAATAGGTCTAGATATGATCATTTAATATTTTATTGAGGAAAAGAAAATTTGGGAGGGGTGGACTATCATAAGCCGTAATCGAGATAACATTAGGATGGGTTATAATCACTTCACTCATTGATTCATGGATAACATATCACTATTTTTTACCATTGAGTGTCCTTTATATAGAATATGTGGTCTCTAAGGAACCATTTGTAATCAATTTATATGTTCTAAGGAGAGTATAAATGAAGATAAGATCCAAGATCATGCAAAAAAAAGAACTAAAATGAACCTTATGATAATCAATATTGATACACATGGGAGTGTGTTTCAAGCTCCAATTCCTTTCGACATCAATTTTTGGCTTGTTTGAGAAACCATACATCACAGGACCACCCTGTTGCTCATCAGTTGTTACTTGAAAATGAGTAAGTTTAATTACTAGTCTAAGCCTACCACCTCCTAACTAAAAAATGACAAGTTTTTATTACCATGCTTTCAAGCTTAACTTTTTCCAAACACCAAAAATTTCAAAAAAACACCAACCAACTCGAGATATGAAAACATGTCTAAATTCATTAAAAAAATTCATATTACATCTCATTAAATAATGTTGAAGTTAGATTGGGCAATAAAAGTGAAAATATAAATTTTTAATTGCACTCGTCCTTATGGGGATTTCAATTTCAAGTTTATGATTGAATGGGCTTTTGTATGGTGGGACTTGGTACATTAAATGTGAAAACAAATGGAAGTTAAATTACTTGAATCTCCTTAACAAAAATGGGGCTAGCTTCTATTAGATGGGAATAGTTTGGCAGAAGCACCAACTGAGATGTACCATAAACTCCCAAGTTCAATGTCAGTGATGCTGCAAATCCAATAAAATGCACTTTTTCAGTACCTAAAAGATCACATGGATCAATAATTGCAAAGTCTCTACATGTGTTAATATGATTTAGAACAACAGAGAGGGGGGGTGAATCAATTGTTCTCAGGTCCTGATGTATAAACCAATCTCATAAACTTATCCTTAAATCAGATCCAAAATCAAAACAAACTCGGTCATCACTAATTCAATAATAGAAACATCTAACAATGCAATCCACTACCCAACTGTAACTTAACTTATAAAACATAGCAATGTTTAGATCTAAACATTCACACAAGTATAAACACCAGGTTTTATAGTGGAAACCCAATTTGGGAAAAACCACTTTGTAACATGCTACTATTATTTTCACTCTTCTGAATTGAGATCGGTAAAAATCCAACCCTGTCAAAGGTTACAATACACACTGTCAAATGTGACCCGGTTAAAGGATTTCAATCACCCTGTTAAAAGTGAGCCTAGTCGTAGGACTTACATACACTCCATTAGAATGCAACCTTGTTCAAAGGATTTAACATATGACCGTTAGGTCAACCTCTATTAAAAGGATTTTGATTATTACAATGGTTAGAAAGTAGCAATAGTATTATCTAAAAAATATACAACTCACTTTGCAAATATCAGATCCGATTCCATACACTAATGCTAGTTTAATGACTTTGAAACTTTTCCATTTCCATCTCTGATCTGCTCAGAACTTTTCTTCAAGCAATCACCAACATTCTCCTTCAGCCTTTTCTACTTATTCAGTCAATAAAACTTTTCCTCTTCCAACATTCTCTGTTCACCATGTGCATACATATCATAATGTTCAGGTTCCCTTATATTTTCCTCAATTAGGTTAGCTCATCTTTTGCCACTCAATCTCATTTGTAGATCTTAGGGTTAGGTCAGATTCATTGAATCTACCCGCTTTATGTTCTTTGGCTCCTTTTCTAGAATCATCTCAAATCTCTTAAAGATTTAAAATAAAATGTTTTACAATGCATTTAATGCTTCCAAACAATCAATAAATAAAGTCAACATATTTTACATAATCCAAGAATTCAACAATGTTGGCTCCAAAATTAAATTCTCTTCAAATATAAAATTGCTGATGCTCGGTCAATACTGTGATTGTTCACTTAGTCTTCATGTAGAACGCTCGGTCAATACTAAAATTGTTTCCTCAGCTTGCACTGTCTTCCTTGGTAATTTATTGATGCTTGGTCGACACTATAATTTTTCTCAGCATATACTAACTCGGTCGACACTAACATCACTCAGCTTAAACATGATTTTTCATTCTTTTCTCGGCTAAGCCTACCAGTTTAGTCTTTAGTCTTACTAAAATAAACAATACATTATCTTATCATAGTGCAACATAGTCAAGTACACTTTGTAGTATCAAGATAACTCAACCTTTCCCTAGGTGCTATTGTTACCAACCTTGCTTAGCCCCTTAGCAACACTCAAATAGATATAGTACTTTCCTAAGTAGCAGCAGTCTTACCAATTAAAGTTTGACATCAATGACAATACAACAATTGTTTCATTTCAATTTCCAACAATCTCCCTCTTTGGCATTGATGGAAACACCATATGATATCATCTGAATAACACATGGATTACCAACCAATCCAAAATCTTATCTATCCATCAGAAACTTATTTATAATATCCTTAGCTTCATTCTGATTTAGAATCTTGTAAGCCTCACTCCTACTCTTGTGACCGTCAGAAGTATTCATATCTGCCTCTATCTTGATTCTTCATTTCAGTTTCATGTGTTATCATATCAGTACATTATCCCTCTTTGACAAAAATGCCAAAGAAGCAACTAAAACTTACATCCATTAGATGTAGATAATATCTGTGTAGCTCTGTGTTTCTCCCTTTGTCATCTTGCTTATGACTAATTCCTTGTCTTTGCTTCTCTTCACAACTCTAGGCCAACCCTAAAGTGTGACAATCTTCTGCATCAATTTGTGAAATGTTCTACTATAGCACATTTGATGCAGTGCTCCTAGCTTGTCTAGGCAGCTTCAGTTAGGGGAAGAAACCCTAATTGACTTCTTAAATACTCATGAGCTTCTTTGGGTAAAGCTTTAGTAAATATGTCTGCTAATTGTTCCTTTGTATTCACATATTCCATTCAGACTTCTTTGTCTTGTACTAATTCTCTCAAGTAGTGATTCTTGATTGCAATGTGTTTGGTTTTAGTGTGCATCACTGGGTTCTTAGAAATATTGATGCAGGAGCATCCTGGGTGTAAGAGCAATCTTGCATCACACAAAAATATTTATATGTTTATATTCAATAAGGGCTATCTTGTGCAAAGCTACTATTTATGGAAAGTTGTTGTTTTCAGTAAGTTGGTCATAAATCTTGGAATGTTTTGATTTTACATGTGGAGGTTCATCTCAGTCATATCAGCTTGCCAGTAAAGTTTCATGGCTAGATCAAGTCTAGTTTTGAAGATATTGAAGATTTTTGGTATTGGCAGCAGGGTACAGAAACTTTGAACTCAGTTTTGAAGGCTTTAGAGGCCTTAGATGAGGTCAAAAATTTGGGTGACAAGCACTTGTGCTAGTCAAGCCTATAGAGCACTTCGTGGCCTTTCCAAAATGGGGTTATAATAGTCCATTGGGTCAACTGGTGATGACTTATGGTCTCTGGAAGTCGGGTCACTTGAAATGGAAGAAAATAATTTTCCTTCAAAATTTCTCTTCGGGTTTCAAAAGTTATTTTGAGCTGACTTTGATGTAATAAATTGAAAAATAAAATAATTCTAAGTTTGGTCGGCCCTTAGGGTTAAATTTCTGGAACCTTCTCCGGCGGTGGAAATTGCCTATATAAAGAAGGCTCGCAGTGTTGTCTAGGGCAATTCTAGGTAGAGATTTGGGTATTGATTCGAAGCTTTGTCCTATAGAATATTGTAAGGGAATGCCCATGTGGCTTTGCATATTGTAATTTTGAAAGTTTGTAATTCCACATTTGTGGAGATAATAAGAAGCCAATTTTCTATTCTTGCATATTTTTGTTGTTTCTCTATTTTTGTTATGTGTTTGTGGTATTAAGGGGAGCACCCCTCATCAAGCAGTATTAGAGTAGGTTTTCCTGAGTGTGTAAATAGATCACCAATTGTGAGGCAGTTTGCACCAGGACCATGGTTAGGGTTTTAGTGCACATCACAAAAATGCCTCCATGAAGGGAACGTGGCAAAAGAGCTGGTGTTGTAACACTTGAGGTTAGAGCACTCCAGAGACAAGTGCAAGCATTGCAAGAGGAGATTTGTAGAGGAATGAATCTTAATGTCAGAGATGAAAGCGAGGATGAAGCCGAAGAAGAAGATCAAGAAGGAGAAGTCAAAGTTGTGAACCAGGAGGAAGAAAGCCTTTTTCATGCCATTTCCAAGATTGCGAAAAGACCTAAGATTGAGGTTCTTGCATTTTCAAGAAATCTTAACCCAGAGGAGTTGATTGACTAGATCAATGAATGTGAAGAATATTTTGAGTATGAAGATATTGACGATCCTGATAGGGTCAAACTTGCGAAGGCCAAACTAAAAGGTCATGACAAGATCTGGTGGCAAGAGATTCAATTGGAGTGAAATAGAAGAGGGAAAGATAAAATCACAAGATGGGATCGAATGGTGGATGAATTGAAGCGACAGTTCATTCCTGTTGATTATGAGCTTGACCTTCTGAAGAAGATGCAAAGTTTGAAGCAAGCAGGAAAATCTATTTAGGAGTATACAGAGGACTTCTATCGAATCCTCATCAGAATAGGCCATGCAAAAGTGGATAAGAAGAAAGTTTCCCATTACCTTAATGGGTTGAGGTCGACCATTCAGGAAGAGCTGAATCTGGTTCGAATGAACAGTATTGAAGAGGCATACCAGTTTTCCCTAAAAGTAGAGGAAAAGCTGAACAAGAAGTTCGAGAGCAGACAAAATGGAAGAGGTCACGGTGGATGATCTGGTGGATGGTCATATGGAGGCTGAAATGAAGATCCAAAAAAGAAGGATGATGCCAGTAGTAGTCAAAATTAGAGAGGAAACAATTCCAATCATTTCCAAGATTAGAACAATAGAGATCAGAGAAGAAGAGGAAGAGGACAAGGTTCAGGAAGAGGAGGCTTCCGTGGAACATGTTTTCACTATGGAGAAGAAGGTCATAGGGCATTTGAATGTCCTCAATGCCAAGGAAGGATAGATAGGAGGAATGAAGGCCAGGCCAGAGTTGTACATGTAGATGAAGATGCCAGATCATCAAATTCTAAAGATGTTGAAAGAAAAGAAACAGTGATTAACAGAAGAGTCTTGTTGAGTGGTGAGAATGAACCTAAGCAAAGGAGGATCCTATTTTGCACTAGATGCAAGTGTGAGGGTAAATGCTATGATGTGATTATTGATAGTGGAAGCACTGACAATTTGGTGTTAGAAGAGATGGTGACAAAGTTGAAGCTCAAGAGATAGAAACACCCACATCCATATCAGATTGCCTGGGTGTAGGATGACCACAAGGTCATGGTCAGTGAATAGTGCCTAGTAAAGTTCAAGATCGGCAGGTACCAAGATGAGGTACTATGTGATATCATATCTATGGATGCATGTCATATGTTGTTGGGTAGACCATGACAATTTGAAAAATGTGCTGTACACGATGATCGTGCGAATACCTATTCCCTGACAAAGGATGGAGTGTGACATAAGCTAAAGCCATTGAAAGAAGCTGAAGAAAAGGTATGTGGTAATGCAAGAGTAACATTTTTTGATGGAAGAAAATTCCTAGATGGTATGAGACATGAGCATGTGTGTTTTACTTTAATTCCAAAAGTTGGTAAAGAGGAAGAAGAGGATGTACCTGTAGAGGTTGTAGATTTGTTGAATGAGTTTCAAGATATTGTATCTAATAATGTACTTGATAAATTACCACTGGTAAGGAAGATCAATCACCAAATGGATTTGATTCCAGGAACCAGTTTTCCAAACAAGGTAGCACAGAGAATGACACTAGCAGAAAGTGAAGAGTTGAACAGACAAGTACATGAGTTGTTATAGAAGGGATTGATTCAGGAGAGCTTGAGTCCATGTGCTATACCATCAGTATTAGCACCAAAGAAGAATGGAGAATGGAGGATGTGTACAGATTCTAGAGCAATAAACAAGATCACAATCAAGTATAGGTTTCTATTGCCACGAATGGATGATATTATGGATTGTTTGAGTGGAGCTGTGTATTTCTCAAAGATAGATCTAAAGAGTGGATATCACCAGATTCAGATCAGAGAAGGAGATGAATGGAAGACTGCCTTTAAGACAAAGGAAGGACTGTATGAGTGGTTAGTCATGCCTTTTGGGCTAACCAATGCACCGAACACTTTTATGCGGCTCATGAACGAGGTTCTGAAAGAATTTCTGGGTAAGTTTGTCATTGTGTACCTAGATGATATTTTGATCTTTAGTAAGACATTGGAAGAGCATATGATGCATATTCATATGGTGTTTGAGAAGTTAAGAGATGAAAAATTGTTGATTAATTTGAAGAAGTACAATTTTGTGAAGAAAGAGTTAGTGTATTTGAGATTTTTAGTTTCAGCAGAAGGTCTAAAAATGGACCCAGAGAAGGTACAGGATATCCTTGAATGGCCTACTCTAAGGAGTGCTACTGAGGTAAGATCTTTTCATGGTTTGGCTAGTTTTTATAGAAAGTTTATCAGAAATTTCAGTAGTATTTGTGGTCCCTTGACTGAAACAATGAAAGGGGATAGAAAAGAGTTTAAGTGGACTAATGGGGTAGAAAAGAGTTTTCAATTGTTGAAACAAAAAGTTACAGAACAACCTATTTTAGCACTTCCAGATTTTAATAAGGTGTTTCAAGTATATTATAATGCTAGTGGTACTGTAATAGGAGTTGTTATGAGCCAAGAAGGTAAACCTATTGCTTATTTCAGTGAGAAGTTAAATGATGCCAAGAGAAAATATTTTGTTTATGATTAAAAATTTTATGCTATAGTTCAGGCATTGAAGAAGTGGAGACACTATCTGCTTCCTAAAGATTTTGTTTTGTATACAGATCATCAAGCTTTGCAATATCTGAATAGTCAAGGAAAGTTGAATCAAAGGTATTTGAAATGGGTTGAGTTTTTACAGAGTTATACATTTGTTTTGAAACACAAAAGTGGAAAGTCTAACAGGGTTGCAGATGCACTTAGCAGAAGATAACTATTGCTAACAGAGATGCAGATTGAGGTGGTTGGGTTTAAAGAACTCAAGAATTTGTATCCAGAGGATCCTGATTTTGGTGAAGCTTGGAAAGCTTGTAAAGAACCTGTTACTCTAGATAGAATGAAGTGGCTGGATTTCATCATTCAAGATGATATGCTATTCAGAGCGAGTCAATTGTGCATTCCAAGAAGTTCTATGAGGGAGAATCTCATCAAGGAGAAGCATAGCGGAGGATTGGCTGGACATTTTGGTCCTGATAAAATCCTTGCTTTGGTTAGTGAGAATTATTATTGGCCACAGTTGTAGCAAAACGTCAAGAAGTTTGTACAGAGTTGTAGAGTATGTTAGATGGCAAAAGGAGTGAAGCAGAATATAGGGTTGTATCAGCCATTACCTGTACTAGAGAAACCTTGGGAGGATATCAGTATGGATTTTGTTCTTGGTTTACCAAGGACACATCGGGGACATGATTCAATTTTTGTGGTAGTTGACAGATTTTCAAAGATGGCACATTTTATTCCCTGTAAGAAGACTAATGGTGCTGTTCATGTAGCAGAATTGTTTTTCAGAGAAATAGTGTGACTACATGGTTTGCCAAAGACCATAGTTTCAGATTGAGACACCAAGTTTGTTGG
This sequence comes from Chamaecyparis obtusa, assembly GCA_027943335.1. Taxonomy (NCBI): domain Eukaryota; kingdom Viridiplantae; phylum Streptophyta; class Pinopsida; order Cupressales; family Cupressaceae; genus Chamaecyparis; species Chamaecyparis obtusa. The sequence goes on from BSBK01003026.1 coordinate 392,857, forward strand.
ATATTTCTGGCGTACATTATGGAAGAAGTTGAAGACAGATTTGAAATTTAGTTCATCACATCATCCATAGACTGATGGACAGACAGAGGTGGTGAATAGGAGTTTGAGAAATTTGTTGAGATGTTTGGTTGGGGATAAGCGAACAGGATGGGATTTGATTTTACCACAGGCAGAATTTGTACACAATAATTCTATCAATAGGAGCACTGGTAAATCACCATTCCAGATTGTATATGGGAGTAGTCCAAGAAATGCATCTGAGTTGAGAAAGATAGATAAAGGAGAAATAAGTAGTGCTGAAGGTGAGGATTTTGTAGAACATTTGAAGAACATCCATGAGGAGGTGAGGAAGCATATTACCAAGATGAATGCGCAGTATAAGTCTAAGGTAGATGTGAAAAGGAGGCATAAGAAATTTTAGGTTGGAGATGAAGTCATGGTTCATTTGTGGAAGGAGCAATTTTCGGTTGGTACATATAAAAAGTTGAAAATGAAGAAGTTTGGGCCATGTAAGATACTGAAGAAGCATGATTCAAGAAATGCATATGAGGTAGAATTTCCTATTGAGCTGAATATTTTACTAGTGTTTAACATTTTAGATTTGACATAGTATCATGAAGGAGGTGTTGGAGATGAGGTTACAACAGCACAGTGGAGTATTCCAGCAACCAATTCAGATATCAAAGAGATTGAAGACATACTGGATAGTCATGTTGGCAGAAGCACAAGGAACATGACATATGAAGAGTATTTGGTCAAATGGAAAGGATGACCTATTGAAGATTCATCATGGCTAATAGAGGAGGAGGTTAACCGTCTTGGTTTTCCTCTGCACACCTGAGTCGTGATGGGGTCACTTCTCAAACTACGCCAGGTGTCTGATGCAGGAGCATCCTGGGTGTAAGAGCAATCTTGCATCACCCAAAAATATTTCTATTTTTATATTCAATAAGGGCTATCTTGTGCAGAGCTGCTATTTATGGAAACTTGCTATTTTTAGTAAGTTGGTCATAAATCTTAGAATGTTCTAATTTTACATTTGGAGGTTCATCTCAGTCATATCAGCCTGCCAGTAAAGTTTCATGGCTAGATCAGGTGTAGTTTTGAAGATATTGAAGATTTTTGGTATCGGCAGTGGGGTACAGAAACTTTGAACTCATTTTTGAAGGCTTTAGAGGCCTCGGATGAGGTCAAAAATTTGGGTGATAGGTGTTTGCACAAGTCAAGCTTGTAAAGCACTTCATGGCCTTTCCAAAATGGGGTTATAATAGTCCATCGGGTCAACTGGTGATGACTTATGGTCTTCAGAAGTCAGATCACCTGAAATGGCAAAAAATAATTTTCCTTCAAAATTTATGTTCAAGTTTCAAAAGTTATTTTGAGTCGACTTTGATGTAATAAATTGAAAAATAAAATAATTCTAAGTTTGGTCGGCCCTTAGGGTTAAATTTTTGGAACCTTCTCGGGAGATGGAAATTGCCTATATAAAGAAGGCCCGCAATGTTGTCTAGGACAGTTCTGGGTAGAGATCTAGGTATTGATTTGAGGCTTTGTCCTACAGAATATTGTAAGGGAATGCCCATGTGGCTTTGCATATTGTAATTCTAAAAGTTTGTAATTCCACATTTGTGGAGATAATAAGAAGCCAATTTTTTGTTCTTGCATATTGTTGTTGTTTCTCTATTTCTATTATGTGTTTGTGGTATTAAGGGGAGAACCCTTCATCAAATATTGATAGCACTTGTGTTGTCATAGAAAATAACAATAGGTTCAGTGATTTCTTCTTTCATGCCTATCAATAATTGTTTTATCCATACCAAGTTTGAACAGTTCACTACAGCATCAACATAGTTGGCCTCGGCAGTGGATTGGGAAATGCAATTTTGTTTCTTACTTGTCTAGGAGACTAATCTCTATCCAAGAAAGAAAGCTCCACCACTTGTACTCTTTCTATCATCTACATTTCCTGCCCAATCAGCATCTGTATAAACTCAGAGTTCAAATATGTCATCCTTCTTATAATATAGACCATAGTCATCAGTTCCTTTCAAGTATCTCATAATTCTTTTCACGGCCATCATATGTGTTTCCTTAGGATTGGAAGAGAATCTTGCCACAATCCCAATAGCTAATGCAATATCTAGTCTGCTATGTACAACATACTGCAATTTTCCAATCATAGATTTGTACAGAGTTTGATTCACTTCTACAACATCATCATTCTTAGATAACTTTTGTCTAGTAACCATAGGAGTTCCCACTAGTTTAGCATCTTCCATCCCAAAAGTTTTCAGTATTTCATTAACATACTTAGACTGTGTAATGAAAATTCCATTCTTCCTTTGATATACTTGTAAACCAACAAAGAATTTGATCTCACCAAACATACTCATTTCAAATTCAGTTTGCATTTCATTTGAGAAAATTTTACATAATGCATCTTGTCCACCAAAAATAATTTCATCAACAAATTTTTTTTCCAACAAGATACCTTTACCTTCTTCATCCTTCATGTACAGATTACTTGTGTCATTTGTTCTTGAAAATCCAATCTGTATCAAGTAGTTGTGCAACCTCTCATACCATGCTCTAGGTGCTTGCTTCAATCCATATAATGCTTTGTTCAGTTTGCACACCATGTGTCTTCTGTTTGGATCAATAAAACCTTCTGGTTGTTCTATGTAAACTTCTTCTAGTATACCATTCAGAAATGTAGATTTGACATCCATTTGATATACTTTGAAATCTTTATAAGAAGCATATGCAAGTAGAGTTCTTGCTCCTTCCAATCTAGCTACAGGGGTGAATGTCTCCCCATAATCTATTCCTTCTTCTTGTGCGTAGTCTTTGCATACCAGCCTAGCTTTGTTCCTAGTGATTTCACCATTTTAATTCATCTTATTCTGAAATACCCACTTTGTTCCTATAACATTCTTGTTTTCAAGTCTCAACACCAGAGTCCAAGTATCATTCTTCTCAATCGGGTCAATTTTTTCATTCATTACTTGTATCCAGTCTTCATTCTCCAATGCTTCTCTAGTTGTCTTTAGTTTAAATTCACATAGTAGACATGTTGGATCCTTAGTCTTGCTTCTGATCTGGATTCTAGTATCTTTGTCTCCAATTATTTGTTCAAGCTTATGATGTCTTCTCACATATTTTGCCAAAATAGGTTCAGTTGTTCTCTCCTTTATTTCATCATGTTCCTCAACAAGATTGTTAGATTCAACTTCAGAATGCTTGGAAACCTCTTCCTGATAGTCAACAACATTTTCTTGTAGCTTGACATGTTCTTGTTCTCTCTTGACACTATTTTTCTGACGCTCGATAGCTTGTCTGTCGCTCGGTATTGCTTACCCGAGATTCAGCATCAGGTGCAAGTCTGTTACTTGCCTCTTCTTCTTCTTCAATGTACACAAAAGATGTATAATCTTCTAGTTCTCTTTTACTATCAGCTTCATTTCTTTCTACATACTCATATATTTTGACATTCACACTTTCCACAATTTTGTTAGTGTTAGATTTCAAAAAACTTATAAGCTTTACTTTTTGTGGAGTACCCTAGGAATATGCCTTCATCACTCTTAGCATAAAAATTTCCATTCCTAGTGTCTTTTAATATATAGTACTTACTTCCAAAGATTCTAAAGTATTTAACACTCGGTGCATGTCCATTCCATAATTCATAAGCTATCAGATTTGTACCTTTCTTGATCTGTACCTGGTTAAGAGTGTAGACAGCAGTGCTTATAGCTTTCCAATATTTTTGTGCCACATTCTTTTCAATCATCAATGTCCTTTCACAATCCAAGATAGATCTATTTCTCTTTTCTTCTATACCATTCTGTGGAGGTGTTCTAGGTGCAGACATCTGTCTTTTAATTCCTCTATCATTGCAAAATAGATTAAATTCATTTGATGTAAATTCTCCACCTTAGTCAGATCTAAGAAATTTCAGGTTCCTACCTATCTCCTTTTCAACCTTAGCCAAATACCACTTAAAATATTGAAAAGCTTCAAATTTTTCTTTTAGAAACATCATATGCATTATCCTAGTATGATCATCAACAAATAAGATAAAGTATCTAGCACCACAGTAACTTTGTACACCCATAGGTCCACAAAGGTCAGTATGAACCAAATCTAAAATGTTTTCAAAAGTAAAGGATTTTCTCTTGAAACTTGACTTTGTCATTTTCCCTAACTGGCATTCCTTGCACATCACATTCTCAGGCTTCTTGAATCTAGGTAGACCTCTTACCTTTTTCTTCTTACTTATCTCTACTAGATTGTCAAAGTTAACATGACACAACATTTTATGCCATAATCAAATATCATCAAATTGTGCAATCAAACATGTTTCTTTAGATAGGTCAAGATAGAACAAATTACCTCTAGTCTGATCTCCACTTTCAATTAGTTCTCCAGTAGCATTAAATATTTTAGCTTGCTTGTGATGAAATTCCACTCGGTAACTAGTTTTGTTAAGCTGAACAACACTTAGAAAATTGTAATTAAGACCTTCAACCCAATATGCATTTTCACAAGATATCTTATCAGTTAGTTTAATCAAACCTTTTCCTCTAATAGGACATGGTGCATCATTACCAAATTTTATACTTTTACCTCTGTAATGATGTAAAGTCTCAAACTTATTTTTGTCACCAGTCATGTGATGTGAACAACCACTATCAATCATCCATTTATCATTCTTGTTCACATAGGATATCAATGTAGTTTTCTATTCCTCATCAGATTCATCTTTCATTGCCACATAAACTACCTCAATTTCAAAATCATCACTATTAGTGTCAGTCTCTTTTTCAACAATGTAACAAGATTTCTTACCTTTTCCCTTGTAGTCTTTGTTCCATCGGTAGCTTCTGTCATCTTTTTTGTCTTTGTGTTTTGTTTTCTTTTCATCATCTTTATCCTTCTTGTCAGGACATCTAGCAGCTATATGACCAACTTTATTACATGCAAAACATATAATAGGGAGTTTACCTTTATACTTTCCTTTTCCCTTTCTTAGTCTTCTAGCCATAAGAGCTTCTAGATCTTCTAGGTCTTCATCAGAAGTGTCACTGTCACTTTCACTATCACTTTCACTGATGCATCTTTCTTTTTCTTTCTTTGGCTGGTTCAGAACTAGCTGTGACTTAAAAGCAAATTCAACATTTCCAATGCTTTCAATAGTGAAATTATCATAGTTAGAGAGTTCAAAAATAGTCAGCTTACCAACCAAACTTTCCAAAGTAAGCACATTAGTAGAGTTACATCTAGATTCTTGAATAGCAGAGATCTTAATAGCATATATAAGACGTAGGGTTCTTAATAATTTTCCAATTATAGTTTCATCATCAATAGTCCCATTAGCTCCTCTAATAGCATTCACAACTTCTTTTATTCTACTACAATATTGTGCAATGTTTTCACCTTCTTGCATTTTCATTTCATCAAACTTACCTCTAAGACTCTCAGCCTTTTATTTTAGCACATTCAAGTCACCACCATAGATCCTTGTAAGAGTGTCCCACATATCCTTTGTAGTTGTGCAGTCTTTAATGTCCTCAAATTTTGGATAGCTTAGGGTAGATGCAATTTCTAGCATTGCCTGATTATGTTCTTGCTTAGCTCTCATTTCTTTGGTAGTCAAAGGTGCGATAGGTGAGACATAATTGTTTTCAATGTAGTGCTTTGCAGAGTCACCAATACTGATGAGATGCAACTTCATCAAGCTTTTCCATGAAGAAAAATTTTCTTTGTTCATCTTCGGTACCTCCTTCTTATACATCCTGATCATTTTCTTCAAGCCCTTTTAAACTTGATATATGTCAACACTAATAATAAGCAACTTAGCTCTGATACCAATTATTAATATGATTTAAAACAATAGAGAGGGGGGGTGAATCAGTTGTTCTCAGGTCCTGATGTATAAAAAAATCTCATAAACTTATCCTTAAATTAGATCCAAAACCAAAACAAACTTGGTCATCACTGATTCAATAATAGAAACATCTAACAATGCAGTCCACTACCCAGCTATAACTTAACTTGTAAAAAATAGCAATGTTCAGATCTAAACATTCACACAAGTATAAACACTAGGTTTTATAGTGGAAACCCAAATTGGGAAAAACCACTTTGTAACATGCTACTATTATTTTCACTCTTCTGAAGTGAGCTTCGTAAAAAGCCAACCCTGTCAAAGGTTACAATACACACTGTCAAATGTGACCCGGTTAAAGGATTTCAATCACCCTATTAAAAGTGAGCCTAGTCATAAGACTTACATACAAACCATTAGAATGAAACCTTGTTCAAAGGATTTAACATATGACTATTAGGTCAACCTCTGTTAAAAGGATTTTGACTGTTACAATGGTTAGAAAGTAGCAGCAATATTATCTGAAAAATATACAAATCACTTTGCAAATTTATCAGATCCAATTCCATACACTAATGCTGGTTTACTGACTTTGAAACTTTTCCATTTCCATCTCTGATATGCTCAGAACTTTTCTTCAAGCAATCACCACCATTCTCCTTTAGCCTTTTCTGCTTAGTCAGTCAATATAACTTTTCCTCTTCTAGAATTCTCTGTTCACCATGTGCATACATATCACAATGTTCAGGTTCCCTTATATTTTCCTCAATTAGGTAAACTCATCTTTTGCCGCTCAATTTCATTCGTAGATCTTAAGGTTAGGTCAGATTCATTGAATCTACCCGCTTTATGTTCTTCAGCTCCTTTTCTAGAATCATCTCAAATCTCTTAAAGATTTACAATAAAATGTTTTACAATGCATTTAATGCTTCCAAAAAATCAATAAATAAAGTCAACACATTTTACATAGTCCAAGAATTCAACAATCTCGGCTCCAAAATTAAATTCTCTTCAAATATAAAATTGCTGATGCTCGGTCAAGACTATGATTGTTCACTCGGTCTTCATGTAGAACGCTCGGTCAATACTAAAACTATTTCCTCGGCTTGCACTATCTTCCTCAAAAATTTACTGATGCTCGGTCGACACTATAATTTTTCTCGACATATACTAACTCGGTCGACACTAACATAACTTGGCTTAAACATGATTTTTCATTCTTTGCTCGGTTAAGCCTACCAGTTTAGTCTTTAGTCTTACTAAGATAAACAATACATTATCTTATCATAGTGCAACATAGTCAAGTACACTTTGTAGTATCAAGATAACTCAACCTTTCCCTAGGTGCTATTGTTACCAATCTTGCTGAGCCCCTTAGCAACACTCAAATAGATATGGTACTTTCCTAAGTAGTAGCAGTCTTACCAATTAAGGTTTGACATCAATGACAATACAACAATTGTTTCAATTCAGTTTCCAACAACATGTGCATGTATAGTATGTACACATTGCATATAATCCAACGGGAAGGAAAATAACATGAGAGTTAAATGACTAAGATATACAGTTAGCCATAAAAAGAAATGTGAACTATTAAAACAATGGATAGATAAACATAGTTAACAATTGAAGAAAAGTTTAAGAAAGGGAAGTAACATCAAATATTATGACCCAACGACCTTATTAGAGGAACGTCCATACTATCATGAAAATATTAGCTAGTAACTGGTAACTCTCAATAAGTAGGAAGAATCATTACATTGGAATCTTAATTCATCTTAGCCATATTAGGATCACACTGAGATGACAATGTTGTAAGAATCCAATAAATAGTGAGGGATATATATATATATATATATATATATATATATATATATATATATATATATATATATATATATATATATATATATATATATATATATATATATATATATATATACAAACATATACATATAGGTATATACCTATATATATATGTATATATATACATATACATATAGGTATATACCTATATATATATATGTATATATTTATGTATATATATATGTATATATATATACATATATATATATGTATATATATACCTATATATATATGTATATATATATATGTGTGTGTGTGTGTATACATACATACATACATACATACATACATACATATATATATATATATATATCTGTGTGTGTGTGTGTGTGTGTGTGTGTGTGTGTGTGTGTGATGAAGGGTGCTCCCCTTAATACCACAAACACATAACAGAAATAGAGAAACAACAACAATATGCAAGAACAGAAAATTGGCTTCTTATTATCTCCACAAATGTGGAATTACAAACTTTCAGAATTACAATATGCAAAGCCACATGGGAATTCCCTTACAATATTCTGTAGGACAAAGACTCGAACTATTACCCAGATTTACTACCCAGAACTATTCTGAACTGCCTAAGACAATAATACAGCCTTCCTTATATAGGCAATTTTCCACCGCTTGGAAGGTTCCAGAATTTTAGCCAATAAGGCCGACCAAACTCAGAATTATTTTATTTTACATTTTATTACATCATAGTCGGCTCAAGATAACCTTTGAAACTCGAACAAAAATTTTAAAGAAAATTATTTTTCGCCATTTCGGGTGGCCCAACTTCCGAAGACCATAAGTCATCACCAGTTGACCCGATCGGCTATTATAACCTCATTTCGGAAACGCCACGAAGTGCTCTATAGGCTTGACTGGCGCAAGCGCCTGTCACCCAAATTTTTGACCTCATCCGGGGCCTCTAAAGCCTTCAAAACCGAGTTCAAAGTTTCTGTACCCTACTGCCAATACCGAAAATCTTCAATATCTTCCAATATACACTTGATCTGGCAATGAAACTTTACTGGCAGGCTTATATGACCAAAATGAACCTCCAAGAAAGAAATCAGATCATTCTGAGCACATACAAAAATTACCAAAAATAGTAACTTTCCATAAATAGCAGCTCTGCACAAAATAGCCCTTATTGAATATAAAAATAGAAATATTTTTGGGTGATGCAAGATTGCTCTTACACCCAGGATGCTCCTGAATCAGACACCCAGGGTAATTTGAGAAGTGACCCTGTCATGACTTAGGTGTGCAGAGGAAAGCCAAGATGGCTAACCTCCTCCTTTGTCAGCCATGATGAATCTTCAACAGGTCATCCTTTCCACTTGACCAGATATTCTTCATATGTCCTGTTCCTTGTGCTTCTACCAACACGACTGTCCAGTATATCTTCGATCTCCTTAGTGTCTGAACTAGTTGCTGGAATACTCCATTGTGCTGCTGTGATCTCATCTTCAACACCTCCTTCATGATACTCTGTCAGATCTGAAATGTTAAAAACTGGTGAAATATTTAGCTCAGTAGGCAATTCTACCTCATATGCATTTCCTGAATCATGTTTCTTCAGTATCCTACATGGTCCAAACTTCTTCATTTTCAGCTTGTTATATGTACCAACTGGAAACCGCTCCTTCCGCAAATGAACCATGACTTCATCACCAACCTGAAATTCCTTATACCTCCTTTTCTCATCTGCCTTAGCCTTATACTATGCGTTCATCTTGGTAATATGCTTCCTCACCTCTTCATGGATGTTCTTCAAGTGTTCTGCAAAATCTTCAGCTTCAGCACTACTTATTTCTCCTTTATCTGTCTTCCTCAATTCAGATGCATTTCTTGGATTACTTCCATATACAATCTGGAATGGTGATTTACCAGTGCTCCTGTTGGCAGAATTATTGTATGCAAATTCTGCCTATGGTAAAATCAAATCCCATCCTGTTGGCTTATCTCCAACCAAACATCTCAGCAAATTTCCCAAACTTCTATTCACCACCTCTGTCTGTCCATCAGTCTGTGGATGATGTGATGAACTGAACTTCAAATCTATCTTCAACTTCTTCCACAATGTACGCCAGAAATATCCAACAAACTTAGTGTCCCGGTCTGAAACTGTGGTCCTTGGCAAACCATGAAGTCTCACTACTTCTCTGAAAAACAATTCTGCTACATGAACAGCATCATTAGTCTTCTTGCAGGGAATGAAATGTGCCATCTTTGAAAATCTGTCAACCACCACAAAAATTGAATCATGTCCCCGCTGAGTCCTTGGTAAACCAAGAATAAAGTCCATGCTGATATCCTCCCAAGGCTTCTCTGGTACGGGTAATGGTTGATACAACCCTATATTCTGCTTCACTCCTTTCGCCATCTAACATACTCTACAACTCTGTACAAACTTCTTCACATCTTGCTGCAACTGTGGCCAATAATAATTCTCACTAACCAAACCAAGGGTTTTATCACGACCAAAATGTCCAGCCAATCCTCCACTATGCTTCTCCTTGATGAGATTCTCCCTCATAGAACTTCGTGGAATGCACAACTGACTCCCTCTGAATAGCATATCATCTTGGATGATGAAATCCAACCATTTTGTCTTGTCTAGAGTAACAGGTTTTGCACAAGCTTTCCAAGCTTCACCAAAATCAGGATCCTCTGGATACAAATTCTTGAGTTCCTTGAACCCAACCACTTCAATCTGTATTTCTATTAGCAATAGTTGCCTTCTGCTAAGAGCATCTGCAACCCTATTAGACTTTCCACTCCTGTGTTTCAAAACAAATGTATAACTCTGCAAAAACTCAACCCATTTCAAATGCCTTTGATTCAATTTTCCTTGACTATTGATTAGTCCACTTAAACTCTTTTCTATCCCCTCTCATTGTTTCAGTCAAGGGTCCACAAATACTGTTAAAATTTTTGATAAACTTTCTATAAAAGCTACCTAGACCATGAAAAGATCTTACCTCAGTAGCACTCCTCGGAGTAGGCCATTCAAGGATAGCCTGTACCTTCTCTAGGTCCATTTTTAGACCTTCTGCTGAAACTACAAATCCCAAATACACCAACTCTTTCTTCACAAAACTGCACTTCTTCAAATTAATCAACAATTTCTCTTCTCTCAACTTCTCAAATACCATACGAATATGCATCATATGCTCATCCAATGTCTTACTAAAGATCAAAATATCATCTAGGTAAACAATAACAAACTTACCCAGAAATTCTTTCAGAACCTCGTTCATGAGCCGCATGAAAGTGCTTGGTGCATTGGTTAGCCCAAAAGGCATGACTAACCACTCATATAGTCCTTCCTTTGTCTTGAAGGCAGTCTTCCATTCATCTCCTTCTCTAATCCGAATCTGATGATATCCACTTTTCAGATCTATCTTTGAGAAATACACAGCTCCACTCAAACAGTCCATAATATCATCCATTCGTGGCAATGGAAACCTGTACTTGATTGTGATCTTGTTTATTGCCCTAGAATCTGTACACATCCTCCATTCTCCATTCTTCTTTGGTGCTAATACCGCTGGTACAGCATAGGGACTCAGACTCTCACGGATCAATCCTTTCTGTAACAATTTATGTACTTGTCTGTTCAACTCCTCACTTTCTGCAGGTGTCATTCTATGTGCTGCCTTATTCGGCAAACTCGCTCCTGGGATCAAGTCCATCTGATGACTGATCTTCCTGACTGGTGGTAATCCATCAGGCACGTTATCGGATACAAAATCCTGAAACTCATTCAACAAATCTGCAACTTCTACAGGAACATCTTCTACTTCCTCTTTACCAGCTTTTAGAATTAAAGCAAAACATACATACTCATGCCTCATACCATCTAGGAAATTTCTTCCATCAACAAAAGTTATCCTTGCATTACCACATACCTTTTCTTCAGTCTCCTTCAATGGTTTTAGCTTATGTCACACTCCATCCTTTGTCAGGGAATAGGTATTCACACGACCATCATGTACAACACATCTGTCAAACTGCCATGGTCTACCCAACAACATATGACATGCATCCATAGATATGATATCACACAATACCTCATCTTGGTATCCGCCAATCTTGAACTTCACTAGGCATTGTTCATTGACCATGACCTTGTGGTCATCCTGTACCCAAGCAATCCGATATGGATGTGGGTGTTTCTGTCTCTTGAGCTTCAACTTTGTCACCATCTCTTCTGACACCAAATTGTCAGTGCTTCCACTATCAATAATCACATCACAACATTTACCTTCACACTTGCACCTGGTGCGAAACAGGCTCCTCTTTTGCTCAGGTTCATTCTCACCACTCAATAGGACTCTTCTGTTAATCAACGTTTCTCCTCTTTCAGCATCTTCAAGAATTTGATGATCTGGCATCTTCATCTACATGTGCAACTCTGGCCTGGCCTTCATTTCTCCTGTCTGTTCTGCCTTGGCGCTGAGGACATTCAAATGCCCTATGACCTTCTTCTCCACAGTGAAAACATGTTCCACGGAAGCCACCTCTTCCAGATCCTTGTCCTCTTCCTCTTCCTCTCTGATCTCTATTATTCTGATCCTAGAAGTGATTGGAATTATTTCCTCGCTGATTCTGACTACTACTGGCCTCATCCTTCTTTTTCGGATCCTCATTTCGGCCACCATATGACCGTCCACCACGACCTCTTCCATTTTGTCTGCTCTCAAACTTCTTGTTCAGCTTTTCCTCTACTTTTAGGGCAAACTGGTATGCCTCTTCAATACTGTTCATTCGAACTAGATTCAGCTCCTCCTGAATGCTTGGCCTTAACCCATTAAGGTATCGGGCAACTTTCTCCTTATCAGCTTCTGCGTGGCTTGTTCTGATGAGAAGTCGATAGAACTCCTCTGTATACTCCTGAACAGATCTTCCTGCTTGCTTCAAACTCTGCATTTTCTTCAGTAGGTCAAGCTCATAATCAACAGGAATGAACTATCGCTTCAATTTATCCACCATCCGATCCCATCTTGTGATTTTATCTTTCCCTCTTCTATTTCGCTCTAATTGAATTTCTTGCCACCAGATCTTCGCATGACCTTTCAATCTGGCCTTTGCAAATTTGACCCTATCAAGATCCTCAACATCTTCGTACTCAAAATATTCCTCACATTCATTGATCCAGTCGATCAATTCCTCTGGGTTAAGATTTCCAGAAAATGTAAGAACCTCAATCTTAGGTCTTTTCCCAATCTTGGAAATCGCCTGAAAAAGTCTTTCTTCCTCCTGGTTCACAATTTTAGTTTCTCCTTCTTGATATTTTTCTTCGGCTTCATCCTCGCTTTCATCTCTGACATTAAGATTCATTCCTCTGCGAATCTCTTCTTGCAATGCTCGCACTTGTCTCTGCAGCTCTCTAACCTCAAGTGTTACAACACTAGCTCTTCTGCCACGTTCCCTTCGTGGAGGCATTTTCGCGATGCGCGCTGAAACCCTAGCCACGGTCCTGGTGCAAACTGCCTCACAGTCGGTGATCTGTTTACACACTCAAGAAAACCTACTCTGATACCACCTGATGAAGGGTGCTCCCCTTAATACCACAAACACATAACAGAAATAGAGAAACAACAACAATATGCAAGAACAGAAAATTGGCTTCTTATTATCTCCACAAATGTGGAATTACAAACTTTCAGAATTACAATATGCAAAGCCACATGGGCATTCCCTTATAATATTCTGTAGGACAAAGCCTCGAACTATTACCTAGATCTACTACCCAGAACTATTCTGAACTGCCTAAGACAATAATACAGCCTTCCTTATATAGGCAATTTTCCACCGCCTGGAAGGTTCCAGAATTTTAGCCAATAAGGCCGACCAAACTCAGAATTATTTTATTTTACATTTTATTACATCATAGTTGGCTCAAGATAACCTTTGAAACCCGAACAGAAATTTTGAAGAAAATTATTTTTCGCCATTTCGGGTGGCCCAACTTCCGAAGACCATAAGTCATCACCAGTTGACCCGATCGGCTATTATAACCCCATTTCGGAAACGCCACGAAGCGCTCTACAGGTTTGACCGGCGCAAGTGCTTGTCACTGAAATTTTTGACCTCATCCGGGGCCTCTAAAGCCTTCAAAACTGAGTTCAAAGTTTCTGTACCCTGCTGCCAATACCGAAAATCTTCAATATCTTCCAATATACACTTGATCTGGCAATGAAACTTTACTGGCAGGCTTATATGACCAAAATGAACCTCCAAGAAAGAAATCAGATCATTCTGAGCACATACGAAAATTACCAAAAATAGTAACTTTCCATAAATAGCAGCTCTGCACAAAATAGCCCTTATTGAATATGAAAATAGAAATATTTTTGGGTGATGCAAGATTGCTCTTACACCCAGAATGCTCCTGCATCAATATGTATGTATGTATGTATATGTATATATATATACATATATATAGGTATACATATACATATATATAGGTATACATATACATATATATAGGTATACATATACATATATATATGTATACATACATATATATATATATATATACATACATACATACATACATAGATATATATATATATATATATATATATATATACATACATACATACATACATACATACATATATATATATAGGTATATATATACATACATATATATATATATATATATATATATGTATATATATACATACATATATATACATACATATATATATATGTATATATATGTATATACATATATAATATTGAATATAGATAGTCCTCTTGGACATTTCTTTATATAACATAATCTGACCAGTATTAAGTTTTAGATTCTAGATGCATATAATTCATAATTACTGAATTGGTATCTTGTCACATACTTATCAGATTACAGCTTATTCCATTGTCCTATTTAAGTCCTACTCTCGTTGAACACTTACCTTACTGACACAAGGCATAATAAAATAATCATAATAAAGGACTATAAGAGAATATTACCATGCACACTAATTTGCCATATATAATACAATAGAGTTCATAGTATATAATATAAAAAACTAAACCTTTCTTTTTTGATCTCAAAAGTTGGAGGATGAGACTAAAAGTAATTTACCTTACAATTGATATTTCTATTTATATAGCTAAATTATAACATGAATTAAATTATAACATTCTCATATTTCTTGGATAGCCCGGTTTAAGGGTCACTAGAATATGTCGTCAACGAATTTATTTTGTAGTTGTTTAACATGAGAGTTTGTAGATTAATAGGAGTTCACAAATGCTAGTGTGCCATAGTTGCCTATCTATAACTTGTGAGATGCACATAACTCATGTACCTCATGCTAGTGTGCTTGGATACCTTGTATACACTATTTTTCATTAGACTAGACATTATCCAAACAGTGAGTATTTTTCATTAGTCTAGTCTAATCCAAGCACACTAGCATGAGGTACATGAGTTATGTTCATCTCACTAGATATAGATGGGCATTAATGCTCAATTGAATGATATGTTCCCATAAAAATGTGAACTCCTATTAATCTACAAACTCTCATGTTAAACAACTACAAAATAAAGTCAACATAGTTCCTTTAACACAATGAAAGTTAAAATTAAATTATTTGAAAAAGGGTTTGTGTTTTGAGTTAATTGGTTTATGTAAATCTATTTCAGTAACTGTTATCTTGATAAACTCTCTATTTGGTTTCAGCACCCGTGTTAGTTTTGAAGTAAAAAATGGTATAATATCATTCAAGTTTTCTAAATTGTGGTAGAGTTTTGTGTTATACCCGTATGGATCAATGTCAAGGTTTTAGTCTCTATAACTTGTGTGGATAGTTCTTGTTTATATCCCTATTTCATATTCAATTTTGAAAGTATTGAAAGTATTAAAGTTGACTAATTCTAGCTCAAGTATAGTTAAATTGTCCTTGTTGCCCTAGAATGACATCTTTGTTCAAACCATTGATTGCAAACATTTTTTAAGTACTTGAATCTACAACAAAACAATAGTGGTGAATGTATGATTATTATAATCATATGATTATATGTTATAATATTTATGCAATAAATGTAGTAATGATGGTGCAGTGCATTATTGATATAGGCTCGATGGCTCTTGTCAATGTGCCAAACTGTCAATGTGGTGGTGGGTAGTGTGTGTTGAAGACTTCACGGACACAGAGCAACCCTGGACGACAATTTTGGTGTTGCCCAAATAGGAAAAATGTTGCTAATGTGTATATGTTTAATGTTTCTAATGTAAATACTATTCATTATATTATAAGAACTAATGTAGATTGGGTATGACAAGGAAATAAAGGCTACAGATACTTTAGCTGGGTCGATGACAATTCATCTGCATCTATCCACCCATCTCCACTTATCCGCGATGAAGGATTTGAGTGCAAAATGTGTTAGGCCAAGGAAAATTCCAAAATTATATTTTTACGATGCCTTCTCTGTATTGTAATCACATATCTTTGTTGTGACCATATGTAGAGATGAACTCAGGAATTAGTTAGTTTAGTATTTTCATATTGTAACTAATATTTTAATATGGATATGACGTAACTTCTCTTTGCCTCAATTGTGCATATATATGGTTTACATATTTTTTTAGAATAATTCTTCATGTTTATGGCTCAGGTGAGCCCCAATTTGCTATCACATGATTTAACATATAGTGTTTTCTTGGTTATTCCATTTTTTCCTTGACCTTTGAAGGCCATTTGGTAATTTCAACTACACCTAAGGATCCATCAGTGACCCTTGTGCTCTTCATGACTCTTGCCTTTGACCTTGGTGCTCCTGCACCAACTGCTAGCATGGAGGAAGATTTGACATAACTTATATGAAGGCTACTTAGTTTATCTTAGGGATAGAGATAATTTAATTTTAACTTTGGTTATGTTAAAGGAACTATGTTGACTTTATTTTGTAGTTGTTTAACATGAGAGAGCAGGCCTACTGTACCAAGGAAGTTTGACAAGAACAAGGAATATGGCTTAAACAATATGGGAAGACATCTTTCTAGCCTAGGCCTGGATCCTTCGACAATTAGCTTGATAATTATAAATGAAGTAGATGAGAGTTGAGAAATTAGCTTCCCAAGAAAAATCTTATAAATGAACTATGTGTACCCCAATTCCTATGTCTTCTGCGCATACCTAAATGATATATTTGAAACAACATGGGTAAATTTAGCCTTATCCTTGTTGTTTCAAATATATCATTTGGGTACGCACATAGGGCACATGAATTGGGGTACATATAGTTCATTTATGGAATTTTTCTTGGGAAGCTAATTGCTCATCTGTCATCTACATTATTATGAAGCTAATTGTCGAAGGATCGAGGCCCAGGCTAGAAAGATGTCTTCCCAAACACATAAAAAGGAAGCTCTGGCTGCAATTAGTAAGAAGAAGAAGATGCTTATCGGTGAACACAGATTGAAGAAGAGTACTGCAAAGAGCTGAGAAAAATAAATGTAGATTTCACAATAGTTGAAAAACATAATTGTAGGCATCATGGTCACATTTTTTTGGAGACAACATAATTGAGTTGTATACCCAATCGATGGAGTGCAACTTCTGCACCCCCGATTCCAAGTTGACACTACAGGATGGAGAACAACTTGGAACTGGAGGTGCAAAAGTTGCTCTCCATCATTTGGGTATACCACTCAATTATGTTGTCTCCAAAAAAATGTGACCATGATGCCTACAATTATGTTTCTCAGCTGTTGTGTCCCAAGACCCCTTATGACTCTTTACAACCATTTACGATCCCTAAGAATACATCTTAGAGGTCTTAAAATGTCATAAAGTGTCATAAGAGGCTCCTAGGAGGGGCCAGATGAGCTTCCACCTTCACGTGGTTGGCCGTGTTAAGTAGATAATGTTAAACTATTCTCAAAACAAAGAGAAGCTCAATAATTTAAGGTCTAAGTCCACAGACAAATTAAATTAGACTTACTATCCAAATTGGTACATTGATGAGAATCAATGATGGGGAGTTTTTAGATTCTGAGAAGACGTATATGCAGTGGAGGCCATAAGGGATTTTTGTGGAGATTTTCTAGATGTTGATACTATTTCTCATCCATGCACAAAATGTGCTAGTGATTTTATACAATTACTTAAAACTAGTAAAGGGTGCTAGGAACAGCCTCTGGATTACGAAGGGATTCCATTCCGGTGTAGGAGGTGTGTTTAGATAGGGAATCCTGGTGGAAAGATGTCTCACACCATCATTATACAGTGGAAAAGAAGTTGAAGCAACAAAAGGGTTTTTCTCAAGCTGTGCATGGTGAGACATCAAATTAGGAAATTGGAAATGCATGTAAATTGACCAATGTTTAACATGAGTGTTTGTAGATTTGGGGTCATAGTCAGTGATTGGGAGAGCCTTGTTTTGGCACTAGTCATGTAGTACAAGCACTAGAATTGAGTTTTTTGGTACGGGTTGGGAAATTTTTGTATATCAACATGCGATAGAGTTTGGTGAATTTTTAGTATTTAAATACATCTGTGGGATGTATTTTAGAGTTCAGATATATGGGAAGAATGGCCGTGAAAAAGATATTTCTATTTTTCATTCTAAGAAGATCCAGGGTGATTTTGAGTCATAGAGGAAATGCCCTAATCCTTCAAAAAGTGCTATTTCGATGAGTTCTGATCACTTGAGGGACAAAAAATTATCTGTTGAGTTGAAAAGAAAATCAATAGAAGACGCTAAAAATGAAGTGAAAATTATCTCTATTATATTGCAATCTCCTGTACTCTGCAAGTCTGTTTGACAGGGGTTCGAGAAGCCCATCTATTATTGTCTAAAAGATATTTTGGGTTTTTGTGTTTTGTTATGTATTTTTTAATAGCTGTGTTTAGATGGATCTTAAGGTAATGTTGCTTATTTTATGTGAAAATTTGTTCTACAGACAAAACTGAACACATTTGTAGATAAACTCAAATTACCAAGAGAAAGAACAATGGTGACTCTTGTGGATCCTAACATAAGGGAATGGCCTGTACGATTCCTTGGAGATCTCCCTGCAGCTTCCTTGATTCATGGATGGAGATATTTTTTAGTTGCCAATAATCTTGAGGATGGAGATGCCTACATTTTTTGAGCGGGTAGATGATGACATTTTTTGTGTAGATGATGGAGAAAGATTACTAATTAAGGAAGTGTTGAAGAATGTAACCATTTCAAATCTCAAAAAATTATAGATTTGATATCTCACAAAAAAAACTATCTGCCCAAAAATTATCTTCCATTAAATGCCATCCCTCCCAATGCAACAACATAGGACCAAAATCCATAAAAGGTACACAAAAAATGCCATCATCTACCTGCTAAAAAATGCAGGCATCTCCATCCTCAAGATTATTGGCAATTGAAAAATATCTCCATCTGTGAATCAAGGAAGCTTCAGGGAGATCTCTGAGGAATCGTACAGGCCATTCCCTTCTATTAGGATCCACAAGAGTCACCATTGTTCTTTCTCTTGGTAATTTGAGTTTATCTACAAATGTGTTCAATGTTGTCTGCAGAATAAATTTTCACATAAAATAAGCAACATTACCTTAAGAACCATCTAAACACTGTTATTAAAAAATAGGTAACAAAACACAGAAACCCAAAATATCCTTTAGACAATAATAGATTGGCTTCTTGAACCCCTGTCAAATAGACTTGCAGAGTATAGGAGACTGTAATATAATAGAGATAATTTTCACTTCATTTTCAACGTCTTCTATTGATTTTCTTTTCAACTCAACAGATAATTTTTTGTCCCTCAAGTGATCAGAACTCATCGAAATAGTACTTTTTGAAGGATTAGGGCATTTCCTCTGTGACTCAAAATCACTCTGGATCTTCTCAGAATGAAAAACAAAAGTATCTTTTTCACAGCCATTCTTCCCATATATTCGAACTCTAAAATACATCCCACAGATGTATTTAAATACTAAAAAATCCCCAAACTCTATCGCATGTTGATATACAAAAATTTCCCAGCTCGTGCCGAAAAACTCAATTCTAGTGCTTGTACTACATGACTGGTGCCAAAATAGGGCTCTCCCAATCACTGACTGTGTCCCGCTAGCAGCAAGCAAAAAAACTAGTGTGGACACCTAAAGATAAATATCAGATAGGGGAAAAGCACCTACAACAATATAGGCAATAGCTATAGATACAGATGAAGATATCCAAGAAATCCCTAATATAATAAATACGGTGAAGAAAAAACTAAAAAGATTAATGCATAAATTATTACTATTTTGGAAGATGCAAATCCAACCGAGGAGATGCTGAAGAGGACAGATGAATTGATGGCATGAGCACATCATTTTGAAGTAAGGAGTAATGAATCTTTATTTATAACAAAAGTTCAATAAAGGTTTATATTTTATACTCTTTTATGTTGTGAACTAAAATATGTATGTGTTCTTGTTACAGGATTTTTTGCTTGCTCAATTACCTGGTCATGGACATTGCGGTGAGGCCAATAGTAGCATCATGCAAAATAGTAATAACTTTTGCATTGACTCTTTTTAGTTTTTTCTTCACCGTATTTATTACATTAGGGATTTCTGGGATATGCTCATCTATATCTACAACTATTGCCTCTGTTGTTGCAGGTGCTTTTCCCCTATCCTTAACATCAAATGGTGACAAAATATCAGTAAAAATATCATTATAACTCCATGAATGTTGTTTTAAGTAATTATCTATGAATTTTGTGTATTGATATTGAATTATATGTCATGTTAATGAATATTGTTGTGTTAATGAATTCTTGATTAGTGTTATGTATTAATGAATGTTATATCATATTAATGGATGTTATGTGATTGTATTGATTGAATGTTATAGTTCATAAATGAGATGAATGAAGTGTGTAATTAGATGTTAATGGGAGTTTAGATTGATGTTAGGGGGAGGGGGGCTGAGGCCAGATGAGCTTCCACCTTCACATGGTTGGCCTTGTTAAGTAGAGAATATTAAAGTATTTTTAAAACCAAGTGAAGGTCAAACTAACATACCTTCATTATTTAATCAATTTCATTCATTCTAGGTATTTTCTCATAAGTACATTTTGAATGTGTTATTATTAGGCAACTATAAAATAAAAAACTAGAAGGGCCAATAGTCAACTTCTCATTGTCATTGTCTGGCATGATTCAACTTCATTTTGTGTAAGTATTCTCATATTGAATGCGTCAACCTCTCTTAGCCTAATGTGGATTATTTCATTGGTTTGTGTTTTTGAGTAGGTGAAGTGTTAAATCAGTTCCTATCTTCTATTCTTAATTCATTCAAACTGCAGGAGGGCCTGACAGATATACTCAACATAGAATTGATTGCTAGTCCAGGCAATTGAACACACTAAGTCTTTGGCTTGAGAGAGTTGGGTAATGTTGTTTCTTGAGACCTGTGTACTTTTCCTCAGTAGCCTCTTTTTTTTTAATAGGTTATTTTTATATATATGTAGTGTCCATGTTTTTTTTTAATACAGATTCTTTTTGTGTATATGCTAGTGCTATGGAACCTAAATAAATAATTATAAATGTAATAGATAATGTATTCGATGAAGGAATTGATGTACCACATGTAAACCAAAATCCATGCTTAATGCCATTTTGTGCAAAATGAGTTTGTCTATTAGCATATCAGATTTTGTTACACCCTTCATGACTGTAATGTTTAAGTTAAGTATTGATGCAATTCTTTGAAGTAGCAATTTCTGTTGTCATTGTTTTTTTCTAGTGGTTCTGAGGAGATTAAGAATTATCAAGGAAAGATATTGAAGTGGAAAGGAAAAGTTTTTGAGAGGTTACAAATATTGAGTCATCGATCAGGTATACTTTTTTTTAAGTAATGGCTAAAGAATGGTTAAGTTTTCCTAAATTTTTAAATAAGTCATAATTAGTTAGTATCATATTCTTAGTTGCAAGTTGCAGGTCTTCATACCATAAATTTTAGAGTTCAAATCTTACATGGTCAAAGTTGTAGGTTATATTGAACCATCTGTTATCTTTTTTGACTCTTTAGCTGTCAGAAAGATTAAATTCGCATCCTAGTTGTCATTGTGTTTGGGACATAAAGCTTTATTTAACTAAATTAATTCTTTTAATATTGAGGTAAAAAATCTACAAATAAAACCTAGACTGGGGACTGTATAGAAAACTATCATATGAAGAACTACTAAAATGGCGGTATCAAAGTTCCTTACAAGCAATCCACATATCAAAATATAGTTGTAGGATTGAAAAAAAAGACAAGATAAAAAAGTTCATAGGCCCATACAAGACACCCACCAAAATATAGACCATCACTTTATAGAACCCTTGCAAGATATCCCAAGGAACGATAGGTAGTGAAAACCAGATAGATAGAAAAAAGAA